>CAUYQG010242378.1:0-20000 GCA_963574415.1 Tarsius wallacei
GCTACTTGGAAGGCTGAGGCGGAAGGATCGCCGGAGCCCAGCAGGTCGCGGCTGCGGTGGCCGGGAGCGGCCACTGCACTCCAGTCTGGGTGACAGAGTGAGACTCCAACTCAAAAAATATATATATTTTTGTATCTGAGATACAACATCCCAACACAACTCTAGAAAGAGGTTAAGAAAATCATCTTGTCAATTCTAGAACCCAGTCTCCCTAGCTCCCCAGGAATGACGTCAATCGCTGTTCAAATCAGTCAATACAAGGCAGTATTTCACTTGAGAACACAAGGAAGAGCTATTACTCCCTACAAACAACTTTAATACAAATAAACAAATATCTTCAACCTGTTCTTTAGCATTGCTAACAATGAAACCATTCAAGTGTAATAAAGAGAAAAACTGTGTTTTCCTATAGCAAAGGAGTTTGTTTCTAATGACTTGGTATTCTTCTTTAAAAGTGATGTTAAAAGTGATGTTTTATATATTTTGTAACATACAACTTATACCACTATTAAATTAAAATGATTGCATTGAAACTAATGCTTTATAAGTTCATAATATACAATTTATAGCACTATTGGATGAAAATGGAGCAGCTCACCCTTGATGAAACTAGAAATCATGATCCTGAATTACGCTAGACCTTATTTATTTGCCTCTCCAGAACCACTCTTTCCCACTCTTTCAACCTGTCTCTGTCCCTAAGGCTGAATTCTAAGGACTTAATCAACTGTACTCACTTTTGCCTTCTTGTTTCCAGTTGGGTTCAGCCAGTGGGAAGCACCTACAAGAATCCAAAAGGTAGGAGGAGAGAGAAGCTTGAATATTTATTTCCCTAGCTCCCTCCTCCCCAGGTATGAGCTGCATCTTAAGGTCACAAGTTTTATGAGGCAACCTTCATCTCCTGTTCAATTATGGGCAGGAGTAAAGAATGGTTTCCACTGCTGCATCCTCCTTTGCTTGTTCCTTAACTCCGCCCTACCTTGTCAATAGTCCTTCCACTGATCTCTCTTCAATTATGCCTTTTCAATGTACCATCTGTTTCCTGCTCGAAGCTGATTGACACAACAGATTTTACAATAAAAGATGCTACCTAATGTTAAGTGTGGATCCTTTCTTCAGTCTAAAGCAAAGCATTCCTTTTCCTTGGATACTTGTTAGTAACCCTTATTTTCACTAGTCTGCCATTTAGCTACTGCCAAATCCTGCCTAAAACTTCTGATATTCACAAAGGATTAAATATGTCAACCACTCTCTCTTCAAGAGCCCAAGTGTTATCCCTGTTTTAGGCCAGATCACAAGGAAGTAACATACCTCAACCATGTCACTCTGTACCCACTCTGTGGAACTGTCTTGCCTGTAAAGGATTGTGATGCTCCCATTTCCCTAGTCTGCCTTAGCTACGCTTCCTATAGGTTCTCACAGCACCTTCAACTTGTCTATTTGTCTCTCTATACTGTAGCTGTTTTTTTTTTCCACTTATCTATCTGCTCCACTAGATTATAAGCAATAATAAGAATGAAATGAGGACTAAGCTCTTGAATTTAATAGGCAGTGAGATAATAGTAAGAAACAATCATAGGTGGAAAAATAAATATACATATAAACAAACTGCTAATGAGTACACTGGTCACTCATTGCTTCAATCACTGTTTCATTCATGTATTATTCTACCAAGTGTGTTTAAGGAATGCTATTGGAGGGCATGGTGCTAGACCCTGGAAATATAAAATTATATGGAGCATTGCCCCTGCCAAAAGTAGCACTGTTAATTAAAGGTACCCTGTGAAGGTCATGTTTTGACCATAAATGAAGGATTCCTATGCATAGTCTTCTTAAAGGACCTGCCTTCCTTTTGAATCCCAATAATGAAAACCACTTTGAAAGTGTACAATGTTTTACATCAAAGGGTGTAGCTTCCCACCACTAAAATTTCTTAACAATTCTCCTAGAAAATGCAGGAGACATTCTTATGGAAATTGGAACTGGCAACAAATTCCTGATCAAAACTCCACGTGCCCATGTCATAAGAGATAAGATAGACAAGTGGGACCTCATCAAACTGAAAACCTTCTTCAAAGCAAAAGAACATCAAGAGAATGGGGGGATAGCCCACAGAATGGGAAAAAATATTTGCCAATTGTATACCTGACAAAAGTCTAACATCCAAAATCTACAAGGAACTCAAATATGCCAAAAGGAAAAAAACAAACAGCCCCATTAAAAAGTAGGCAGAAGACATGAACAGACATTTCTCAAAAGAAGACATATGGGCAGCCAACAGACACATGAAAACATACACAGCCTCACTAATCATCAGAGAAATGCAAATCAAAACCACATTGAGATACCACCTAACCCCAGTAAGAATGGCCATCATTAATAAAACAAACAACAGATTCTGGCGAGGATATGGAGAAAAGGGAATGCTTTTACACTGCTGGTGGGAATGCAAACTAGTTCATGGAAAACAATGTGACGATTTCTAAAAGAACTAGAAATTGACCTTCCATATGACCCAGAAATCCTCCTACTGGGAATATACTCAGAGGAACTCAAAGAATTCTACCAAAAAGATACCTGCACATGCATGTTTATTACAGCACTGTTCACAATAACAAAAACATGAAACCAACCATGCTGCCCATCAAAACTGGACTGGATAAAACAAATGTGGTACATATACAAAATGGAATATTACACAGCCATAAAGAAGGACAAACATGGACTTTCCAGCAACTTGGATAGATTTAGAGTCTGTCATACTCAGTGATCTATCACAGAAGCGAAGAACTGAGTACCACATGTTCTCACTCATAAGCAGACCCTGAACATTTACCATAATACTATAAGAAGGATTAGCAGTAGTGGGACAATGCTGGGGCTGGGGTGGGGGAGCACATAATATCAATAAGCATACTTGCTCTCAAGCCAAGCAAAGTGGGGACCAAAGGGAGGCTCAGACTTTACCTGTATCATGACCATTTGCATACCTAATCCTTAATTATATCCCACATCTTTAAGATATAAATTAATTAATTAAAAAATATTTTGACCAAAAAAAGAAAGTGTTGGATAGAAACATAAAAGTATGGAGAGAAGATCGCTATGAAGTAACATGAGAGAGAGAGTGAATCTGGGGGAAGGATGGTTACCTGTTGCAACTCCTCATATGCTACTATCAGGAAATTCTCTTTTCCTTTCATCTGCAGCCAGCCATGCGTGTGGTCAAACCATGAGCCATAAGACACTGTGAGAGAGATGAGGGGAAGAGCTGATAAGTCCACTCTTGTGCACTTAGTTGCCTATGTCAGCATTTAACTGATGCATGTCATAAGTTGTTGAGGTGCAAACGAGTGAAGGAGTTGGAAATTCTTTTCCTTTTTATCTCATTTGTATGAGAAATAGTATTCTGCCTTTATTGTGGCAAAGCTGTGAGCACTATACAAAATACAATATTTAAGATGAGTTTTACATCTACATATGATGAAACAAATTTTGAATTGTGAAGAACATTCTGTTACCAATGTAGGAACTAAACTTAAATGCCCTCTAATTTGGAGTCAATGTCTTTGTTTTTCCTACTATGAACCTAGTTTATTTCTCTTATGTCAGAAGATGATGTGATTAACTACAGCTAACACATGCCTTTTCATTCACCCTCCTGAAACAATTAGTACAGCACATCTTATGAACCCTTTCCCTCACATATGCACTCTATTTAGATGACTGTTGCTGGAGGGTTCATGTCCCAAGTGATCTTATCACCTGGCTATTATTGCTTTGTGCAGAGTGAGGCATCTGACACATGCACACTAGTGCCTCTTCTTGACATTTTTGTTCTTGGTATCAAGAGTAAACTTTCTGTCTTCATGGTTCTGGACAATAAAATAAAAGTCCTCATATTCTGGAATGGTCAGTTCTCTTTCAGGTCATATGGGCACTAAATAATAGGAATGTATGCTGAGACCTAGAAAATGAAAACTTCAAATAGAAAATTGCAGTGATTTAGGAAATTCTGTTTGATTACATGGTTGCAGTTATTCCTGAAGCAAGTTGAGTTGAATTTTTATACTGTCATCATTGAAAAAGCATAATGTTTTCATAAGTTTCCTTTAGATTAAATTATTTATCATGTTTAACGTTGCTTGCAACTAGGGTGTGGCATAATTCAATATGAGCTCTACTGTGGACATGATGGCTCTGAAGCCAAAATAATTGAGGTGCTCCACACGATGACGGCCACAGGCTCCAAGAACTTCCAGTGATAAAACTGAAGCTTTTTTCAATCTTACAATAAACATGCTAAATTTTTTTGAGCATAGAGCAGGTCTCAGTACTTTCTCATCTGTTATACCCCCAAATCACATGTGAACAAATAAAAAGATTGAGGCTCATAGAAACTACACTATCCTTCTGAAAATTAGCTAGTAAAGGTTGAATAATCAATGTTTGAATGTAGATACTGGGAGCTCTGAGAGGAGAGCATTTTATGGAGAAACATGCAAGATCATGGACATTGAGGGTATTTTATCCTGCCAGATCAAAAATTGTAATAGTTAAAAATATGGTTACTTCATAGGTTTACAAAGGACTCTCATAAGATGCCAGAGAATTGAGCAAACTGATAGAACTAAAACAGGTGTTTTACATTTTTAAATTTTTGGTGCTATGACCTTTAAAAATATCTTTTATGGAAATTCAATCTCACAACCACAGGGTACCTTCAGAAACAATACTTTTCCAAAGTTGAAATATGCTCTTTAATACAGCATTTAAGGCTGTCCATGATGTTGACAATGCAGATGTTAGCAGCTTAATGCTTTGACCACACCTAACTCTCTACCCTGTTCCAAGCTGTGCCAGTGTCTCTTTCCTCATGCAGTTTCTTGAACTTGTCCTCCATTTTAGTTCTTAGTAGGATTGTCCACAAACTAGTTTCCATATCTTAATTTTTAAAAAGATACCAGTGGATTCTAGAGGCCACTGTGCAGCCATATTTCTTATTTCAAGTTGGATAATATTCTAGGATATTGTTCATGACCATTTTGGTTCTTTCATTATTGATATCACAAATAAGGATCATATGAATAGTTTTGAAAGACCATCTTTTTTGCATTTTCATTGGAGAAGAGGGGACTCTACATGAAAGTGTAAGTGCTATAATTTTGGAAACTCATCCTACATAGGCTTGTGTTAGTATCCATCCGACCAACAACATATGAGCATGCTTGTCTACTGAGTGTCTCACCACCAGAGTGTGATTGAAATTACTTCAGTACTAGCTGTGATAGGATTTCCCCTGCCACACACACCAAAGATATAACTTTCTAATCTCCAAACCTGTGAATGTTACTTTTCATGGCAAAAGTGATTTTTCAAGTGTGAATAAAGAATCTTTTTTTTAGATTAGAAAATATAGTTTATTTAGATAGTAAATTAGAGAGAGAGATAGAGAGAGAGAGAGAGGAGCTTCAACTCCCCAAGGTAGGGGAGGGGTCCAAAGCTAGGAAGCATGGTGACAGTCATAGCTCAAAGAGCACATGGCCGAATAAAGCATCTTATGATGAGAAGATTATCTTGGACTATCTAGGTGGAGACGCTGTAATCACAAGGGTCATTATATGAGGGAGGCAGAAGTGTGAGAAGTAGAGCAGAAGTGTGAGAAGTAGAAGTCAATGATAAGAATGAGGCCATGTGCCAAGAAGTAAGAGCAGCCTGTAAAAGTAGAAAAGGCAAGAAGTAGATTCTACCTTGGAGCCTCAGAACTGGTATGTAGCTATACTTACATATTCATTTTATCCCATAAGACATATTTGGACTTTTGAATAACTCTCAATAATTTTTTGTTTTGGTTTGCTTTAAGCTGCTACGCTTGTGGTAATCCATTATAGCTGTGATAGGAAACTACTACACTGCTCAATATGATAGGTAAGAAATGGTATCTCGGGCAACCCCCTCGGGTTCCTTCCCACTGTGGGAGGGATGATGAGAATAAATGAATATGTAAGCATAGCTACATACCAGTTCTGAGGCTCCCAGGTAGAATCTACTTCTTGCCTCTCAATAAATCCTGCTTTCTAAATTAAAAAAAAAAAGAAAAAAAAGAAATGGTATCTCTTATTTGTTGTGTGGGGAGTTATCTTTTTATGTGTTCATAGTACTTAGAAAAATGTGGAGGGACAGAGCATGTTGTTAGCTGGAGGTATTATAGACTTAACAACACCTAGGTTTGGATGGCAATGTTTGTTTAAACCATGAGACAATAAGACTGGAGGTGAGGTGTAGAAACCACTATCGTTCTTTTGAGAACCCATATGTTGAGTCACACTCACCATATCCTTGAAGAAACCATTCAAAATATTGTTCAAATGACTCTGGAGTTTTGGCTGTCTTCATTGTTCTCCAGTAGTAATAACCAGAAATAACAACATCTCTGGGATTTCTCACTATGTAAAGAGTCTTAAATGAAAAAAGGGATGATGAGAATAAATGTATCCATTTCCCTTGCTCCAGATTTTTGTAAATAGGACACCCCTTATCAACAAGGGTGCCTGAATGATGCATATTTGTATACCTAACCCTTAACTGTACCCCACAATTTTAAAATAAAAAAATATGTTTAATAAAAAAAAGAAGAAATAAATTTAACTCCCATTAAAGTGCTGGCTCTAGTTGTCTTCTTTAATTCATTCATTTAACACAATTTACTGAGAAACCACTGTGTGCCAGACATCTACTTAGACACCTGAGAAGGAACAGTGTATGAGACTTTTCTGCTCTCAAGAACATTATGATTGATACATGGTAGGGGAAAGATTCCTTAATGTTTGGAAAGACAAATGGTGTTTTTACATTTTGGCACCTCTGTTTAAGAACCCCTGGTCTGTAAATCAGGAATTGTGCATTTTGTTGGGGTATGCTTATGACTCTCAATTCAGTGTAATTCCAGGAATTTAAAGTTCCAAGCTTCCATTTCTTTTTCTAGGAATTTCTACTGTATCAGCACTTTGCTGGGACTACTCAGATAGATGTTAATGTTCAATTGTATGAAGATTCTTTTTATAAATTTCAAAATGATGGCACAAATAAAATTATGCTGCTGCAGGTTGTGAAGCCCTAAGATAAAAAACAAATTTTGAAGTTTCTTAAAACAAATAGGAGTTTTTTTCCTTTTGGCACATTTGAGTTCCTTGTAGATCTTGGATGTTAGGCCTTTGTCAAATATACAGATGGCAAATATTTTTTCCCCATTCTATGGGCTGTCTCCCTGCTCTCTTGATGGTTTCTTTTACTTGGCAGAAGCTTTTCAGTTTGATGAGGTCCCACTTATCTATCCTATCACTTATGGCATAGGCACTCAGAGTTTTGATCAGGAATTGGTTGCCCATTCCAATTTCTGTAAGGGTGTCTCCTGCATTTTTTAATGTTCTTATAATCTGGGGTTTTATGTTTAGGTCTTTGATACATTTAGAGTTAATTTTGTGTATGGTTATATGTAGGGGTCTTGTTTCAATCTTCTGCATGTGGTAAACCAGTTTTCCCAGCACCATTTATTGAATCGGTTCTCCTTTCCCCAGTGATTGTTGGTGGAGGCTTTATAGAAGATGAGTTGGTTGAGAAATTGAGGTTTTGCTTCTGGAATCCCCATCTAGTTCCATTCGTCTATATGCCTGTTCTTGTACCAATACCAGGCTGTTTTGATTATTGTATAGCCTTATAATAATAGCCCTATTAAAAAGTGGGCAAAAGACACGAATAGGCACTTTCTCTCTCTCTCTCTCTCTCTCTCTCTCTCTCTCTCTCTCTCTTTCTCTGAGAAAGAGCAAAGTTTATTAGAAGCATTCCTGCAGGGCTGAGCCTAAGATGGCATCAGCTCCAGCCATAGAAAGGGGTTGATTGGATAGGGATAGGTTAGAGGTTGTTTGGGCAGGTGGCCTAAATTAATATGGGGCCAGGTTAGGGGTTTATCAGGGAGCTATCTGGATAGATATCCACTGGGTTAGGGGATTTATGACCAAATGGCCTAAGGCAACAGGAGTTCTGTAATGTGAGATAAGCAGGGGTTTTACAACCACCTATCAGGTGTTTTACCACCTAGTGGGTTGCAGATTAACTGTCAACTTTAAAGTGAGAACTTTTAGGTTTTTGCAATTGACATTTCTCAAAAGAAGACATACCAGCAGCCAACAGATAAATGAAAAGATGCTCAGCCTCATTAATCATCAAAGAAATGCAACTACACTGATACACCACCTAACTCCAGTCAGGATGGCCATTGTCAATAACTCAAAAAATAACAGATGCTGGAGAGAAAGTGGTTGAGGAAGGCAGGGAACATTTCTACACTGTTGGTGGGAGTGTAAACTAGTACAACCTCTGTGGAAAATAGTGTAGTGATTCCTAAAAAATCTAAAAATCGACTTTCCATATGACCCAGCAATCCTCCTTCTGGGAATATACTCAGAGGAACTCAAATCATTCTATAAAAAAGTTACCTGCATACGTGTGTTTATGCAGCACTAGTCATAATAGCAAAAACATGGAGCCAACCATGCTGCTCATCAAAACTGTAATGGATAAAAAAATTGTGGTATATATACTCGATAGAATATTACACAACCATAAAGAAGGACAAAATTAACTTTTCAGCAACTTGGATTTAGAGTCTGTAATACTCAGTGATCTATCACAGAAACGAAGAACTGAGTACCACATATTCTCACTCATAAGTGGACCCTGAACATTTATCATGATACTATAAGAAAGGGATTGGCAATAGCAGGAAACTGCCAGGGGAGGGAGGGAGGGCATACAATGTCAACAGGGTACCTGATCTCAAATCAGGTTAAGTGGGAACCAAAGGGAGGCCCAAACTTTGCCTGTACAGTGACCACTTGTATACCTAATCCTGAATTGTACCTCGCATCTTTAAAATAAAAAATAAAACAAACTCTTATTTGTTTATTTGTTTTTAGGCAGGGCCTCACTGTTGCCCAGCTGACATGCAGTGGCACGATCACGGTTCCCTACAGCCTTGACCTTCTGGGCTCAGGTGATCCTTCTGCCTCAACCTCCTGAGTAGTTCGGACTACCGACATGAGCCACCATGCCTGGCTAATATTTTGATTTTTTTTTTTTTTTTTGAGAAACAAGGTGTCCTTATGTTCCCTAGGCTGGTCTCGAAGCTCTAGACTCAAGCAATCTTTCTGCTTCGGCTTCCCAAAGTGCTGGGATTAGAAGCATAAGTCACTACTCCCGTCCAAAATAAATAAGAGTTCATTTAAATCAAGAAAGCTGACAGCAGACTGGGAGAGGTAGCACAAGAGTGCTATATACGATGAATTTCAATTCTGATTATCACCTTCCCTATGGCATCTCACATAGTTGAGCTAGAGCCCTGACACACTGAGCTGTGTGACCTTGGTCATGTGAATTCTCTGCCCTGTGCCTCAGTTTCCTCTTTCTTTTTTTTTTTTAGTTGGAGTCTCACTCTGTCGCCCAGACTGGAGTGCAGTGGCCGCTCCTGGCCACCGCAGCCTTGACCTGCTGGGCTCCGGCGAGCCTTCCGCCTCAGCCTTCCGAGTAGCCGGAATTACAGGCACACGCTACCACACCCAACTGATTTCCCTCTTTCATCCTGTGGAAAGAGAAGTGTGGGAATAGTAACAATCAGGACAGTATAAATAGTCATGATGATAACCACTAACATTTACTCAGAGCTCACTATATATCAGGAACCATCACAAGCTCTTTATCACATGTGATATTAATACTTATAGAGAGGAGAATAAAATCACACATAGTTAAATAATGTACTCAAGGTCACATCATTAGCAAATGGAAAAGACATGATTAAGACAGTCTGCATTCTGTGGCAGTATCTTCCTTTATAATCATGTCTTATGGAAGTGTTAAATACATTGAAAAGATAACTTGCAGCATAGATGTCATTTATAGGACAGCATAAAATGGTGAACCTTCATAAACATCCCCATCCACCCATCTACATTGAAAATATCTCCCATCTACCTATGCACCCCTTTCTTTTCCCATTTACCTCGCTCTCCCAATACATGGCCACCACCATAAATGTTGTGTTTATTATTAAATTACTTAAAAATATGTGGACATGCTTCTTAATACATGTGTATGTTTTATCATATGGATGAATCAATATATGTACTGTATGAGGTCCAATAATTAGGTTCACAAACCATCCTAGAAAAAGTGCTACATACCTCATTGCTGAATATCACTACAGTCACCTTTGAAGTCCTCCCCTTGGGAAGCTATGCACTGATGCCAGTGCCTAGCCCACCCGTCAAAGCCATTTTGGAACTCCTTTTCTGGAATGGCCATCAGAGCTTTTGTCATATTACCCTTGATGTCCTGAAGGTCATCAAATGTTTTCCTTTCAATATTTCCTTTATCTTTGGGTAAAGAAAAAAGTCATTGGGAGTCAGATCAGGTGAACAGGGAAGGTGCTCCAATACAGTTATTTATACAGTGCTGCCAAGGTAAGTGCACAGGGACAAGTCAGACTTTGACAAATAACTATGACAGCTCTGATGGCTATTCCAGAAAGAGTTCCAAAATTGCTTTGAAGAGTGGACTAGGCACTGGCATCGGTGCGTAACTTCCCAAGCAATCTTCAGCAATGAAGTATGTAACACTTTTTCTAGGATGAGTTTGCAAACTTTCTTGGACCTCATATGTAAATATAGATACACATACACTATTATATAATTTTATAAAATATACATGAACTCTAAAAGTACTGTAACAGATTATACCACATATATTAATTAACTTAAGAAGTATGATATATAGATACTTATGTAATACTACATATGACACACTATACATATATGTATTATATGTATGAACTATCAAGCATATGTATCACATATGTGTATGTAAATACACATATTTTAAACAAAATATAGTACATATACTAGTAGATGTATAAATTATTGAGTGAATATATAATCATATTGTTTAATTTTATATATAATACATATACATTTATACATAGATAATATAGGATACACATGCACTTATAAAATATATTTTATTATACATAAATTGTATATAAGTATTTTATGTCATATAATGGAGTTTGTATATTCACACAGAATACATACATATTTATATAATATACATAATTATTCATAAGTAAGTTTAATATATTTATACATGTATATTATAAAACATATGTAAGCATAAAATGAATTTTTAATAAATATACATATGTATTGTTAAAATCACTGCTGTATTTTTACATCCGTGTAAATATTATGTGACTATTGTGAGGTTAAATATGACACAAAGGGCAGTGTGGATTAGTCAGCACATAGTGCTGTATAAAAGTTTGTTGGATCAGTGAATGATAGGTACAGATGACAGGTAAGAGATGTCTTGGCTTCTGTGTTCTGCTGAAAGCTGTTTTTTAAAAAATTATTAATAACTTTAAGAGAGAACCACATAAACATGGAGAAGACTTAGCGTACAACTACATGATTGATCATGAACAGTTGATCACCATGTTACATATTATTACATATTAGAGACCATGATGGAAATCAAAGCAGAAAAGGCTCAAGATTTAGTGGGATTTGTACCATTAATGAAGAGGAGAGACACAGCAAATTGATGAAGGAGCATGGGGGGGGGTGTCATTTGCATGTGGCACCCAGCACTAAAAGATGCCCAGTAGGATATTACCAGGCACAGAGAGGAACATACTGCATGATTCCTCTTATACGTGGAGTATAAAAATAATTCAAACTCATAATTAACAGTTTAGAATGGCGCTTATCAGGGGCTAGGGGTGGGTTTACTGGGGAGATGTTGAAAGGGCACTTACTTTCAACGAGATGATGAAAAAGTCCTGGAAGACTAGATTTGCTAAGAGAGTTACCTCAAGTGTTTTCAACAGACACACACACACACATACACACACACACACATATACACAGTGGTATCTATGTGAGTTAATGCTACGTTAATTAGCTTGTTTGTGGTAATTATTTAACAAAGTAGACACACATCAAAACATCATGTTGCATACCCTAAATATATGTAATTTTTGTCAGTTATACCTCGATACAGCTGAAAAAGATATTCAATATATGTTTTCTTAGTTCTTTAACACTGCAGTTTCTAATCCTGTGAAAATGTTTCTTGTCAAAAAAGCTAGGCCCCTGAAATCTTGAAAAACAACAATCAGCATACTTTTCTCAT
The DNA here is from genome assembly GCA_963574415.1 of Tarsius wallacei. Classification (NCBI taxonomy): domain Eukaryota; kingdom Metazoa; phylum Chordata; class Mammalia; order Primates; family Tarsiidae; genus Tarsius; species Tarsius wallacei. Next base: position 12,244 of record CAUYQG010242378.1, read on the forward strand.
CAATCTAATGAATGCTCCTTGGTTAACCTCTTCAAACAACAGTACTGAAATATGGTGCTTACTTCTGGTCATGACAGAATGACTGGTGCTAGACTAGACTTCCTGACATAGTAAACTGCAAATCTAGGTGAATTCTATCAGGCAACAGCTTTAAGAGGTCATGCAAGACTGAGATTCATAGAAGGAGGGAAGCTAGGAAGCAGAGTCCCATGATCTCCCTGTTCCTTTACTACAGTGGACTGAGCTGGAATCTGGGCCAAGCCTAGCAGTTACGCTGAGCTGAGGAGGCGGAGGTGAGGGTTGAGGCGAATGGAGTGTCTGGAATGGACAGAGCTGGACATTGGGAAGGAGAGAAGTCTACGGAGAGGGAGCCTCAGAAATCTGTGTCAGCAAACATGGGAGGGAAGATATCTCTTCGACATGCTGGTTTCATTTGTTTTGAATATATCCTCAGCAGTGGGATTGCTGGATCATATGGTAATTCTATTTTTAGTTTTTTTGAGGAGCTTCCATACTGTTTTCCATAATGGCTGTATTAATTTACATTCCCACCCACAGGGTACGAAAGTTCCCCTTTGCACCTTCTCTAGCCTTCGTTATTCTTTGTCTTTTTGATTAAAGCTATTTTAACTAGGGTGTGATAGTATCTCATTGTGGTTTTAAATTGCATGTCCCTGATGATTAGTGATGTTAAGCAGTTTTTCGTATACCTCTTGGTCATTTGATAAAGACAATGTGGTACATATAAACAATGGAATATTATTCAGTCTTAAAAAAGAATGAGATTATGTCATTTGCAACAACATGGATGGACCTGGAGATCATTTTGTTAAGGGAAATAAGCCAGGAACAGAAAGACAAGGTGCTAACCAAGTAGATCTCATGGAGGTGGAGAATTAATTGGTGGTTACTAGAGGCTGGAAAGTGAGGGGGAAGAAGAGAGGTGGGCTTAATGGGTACAAAAATACAGTTAGATAGAAGGAATAAGATCTAGTGTCCAGTAGTATAGTAGAAGAACAATTGTTAACAATAATTTGTTGCATGGTTCACAATTTCTGGAGGAGAGGAATTGGAATGTTCCCAACATAAAGGAGGGTTAAAGCATTTGGATGATGGTTGTCCCTATTCCTCATTACCCATTGTATGTACATATCAGAATACCTCACGTACCCCCAAAGTATGTACAATTATTATGTGTTAATAAAATAAGGAAAAGTCTGGGTCAGTGTCCTCTATAAATCTATGGCTGAGGGCTGAGCTGTGCATGCATGGGGCAAGATCACCAGACACTTACCAGATAGCAGTGATTATGAACAGCTTCTTAACACCCCTGGTATTCAGCTGAGTCATTGAAAGTAGCCAGACTAAAACAGACACCTTATACACAGTAGAAAAAGAGGAGAAAAAGATCCTCTGACTTCTCGTTGGAAAAATGGAGGCCTGGACAACTGTGGTGGCTCACACCTGTAATCTCAGCACTTTGGGAGACTGAAGAGGGATTACTTGAGCTCACAAGTTCGAGACCAGCCTGGGTAGCAAAGGGAGACCTTGTTTCTACAAAAAAAAAAAAAAAAAAAAAAATTAACCGGGCATGCGGGAGTGTGCCTGTAGTCCCAGCTACTCAGGAGGTTAAGGCAGGAAGATCGCCTGAGATCAGGGGTTGGGGGCTGCGGTGAGCCTTGATCATGCCACTGCACTTCAGCCTGGGTGGCAGAGTGAGACCCCGACTCACAAACAAAACAAAAGAAAAATGATAGAAGCTTAATGAAAATGGAAAACTGTCTCGAAAGTACTGGAGGGTAAAACAAACTACCTGTCAACTTTTGATGCTATACCCAGTGAAAATATCCTTCAACAATGAAGGTAAAACAAAGGCAATTTTAGAAACAAGAAAGCTATGAGAATTCATTGTTGCAGCCCTACTTGACAACCAACTTCTAAAGGAGTTCCTCAGTCCACGAGGAAATAATAGTGCATATCCAGGGAAGAAGGGAGAAAGAACATCTGAAACAGTGAAAGTGTAAATATAGACGACAATATTTTCTTTCATCTTGTAGTTTACTTGAAAGACAACTCACTGTTTAAAGCAAAACATCACAGGTGGTTTTTATAATGTAGAGAAGAGTAGAAATTAAGAGGAAAATTGCACAAAGATAGCGGGTAAATGGAATCAGTCACAAACTCCAGCTTTTCTTCTCAGACTGGCAAAGGCATCTAATCTTCCATCCAAGCACTCCATCAGCAAACTCCTGCACTCACCTCCTGGGATCAATGCAGAACTTTCCCTAAGCTTTTCTCCCTGCCTCACCTTCTTCAAATCTTTATTGTATTTCTTTAAATTGATATATATTTTTTATTAACTACACACGGTGATCTGATACACTAACATGGCCTGTAGTAAACACCGTTGTCACCACGGACACTATTAACAGCTATTCTGTAAATTCCTGAAGGATGTGGCTCGAGATCATTTTAATTATCACCTTCTTCCTACTCCTTCTATAGAGCCTAACACATAGTATATGCATAATACCTAAGTGCATATGGGGAAAAAATAGGCATGACTTTCTGTATAAGTTAATAAATAATCAGAAGTCAATACGTGGGTGAATGAATACCACCAGTTTAAACACAGAGAAACTGGCCTTTCAAAGGACATTGCACTATTTGCTAATAGACAAAATCTAGAGACCCAAGGTTCAAATGAAAATTTTCTTATATAAAATTACAATCATTTAACAGAGTTTGGTCTTGAGCTATTTTTGTTTGTTATTTTTTCAATTCTTATTTTATTCATCTAATATTTTCTTAAATCTCTACACTGTTTCAAGCACTTTGACAAGTGTAGAACAGCAAAAACAGTAGCAAAACCAACATGGTCTCCATAATCATGGAGATGTCAGTAAAATAAATGAACTTTACAATAAACAAACAAACAAGTAGAAATGTAGTGTGATATTAATACAGTATGATACACTATAATATTAGAATATTTTGATAATATTTCTACTACCACATCACTTAAGATGACATGAGGGAGTTTCATTCAAATTCGATTGTTTTGGTGTCATAGGATTTAAACCATAAGCTATGATTAGTAAAAATTCACATTTATATCTCAGGGACACTCAGTGCTAGAGGTCTTATTTAGAGCTTCTGAAATTATGCATCGGAAGCCTGTAGAGTTATTTGTTGGGAAAGACATGCCCCATATAGATAATATCATGATTGTAAAAACCTAAATAAGTTTCATTTGTTTGTGCCAAGCCCATATTTCCTCTGAAATATAGGTGCTGGCTTACAATTGAGGTGCTTTCTACTTGGGATTATCAATGATGGATGCTTTGGTGTTGGAAGTGCAGGCAAGAGCTATTTAACTAAAGGCTAAGGCTGGGTATAGTGGCTGATACCCGTAATCCCAGCACTTTGGGAGGACAAGGCAGGAGGATTGCTAGAATCCAGGAGTTCAAGACCAGCCTAGGCAATAGAGCAAGACCTCAACTCTACAAAAAAAAAAAAAAATCAAAAAATTAGCTGGGCATGATGGTGCATGCCTGAAGTCCCAGCCACTCGGGAGGTTGAGGAGGGAGGGTTGCCTAAGCCTAGGGAGTTAGGAAGTTGAGGTTGTGGTGAGCCATGATCATGCCACTGCATGTACTTCAGCCTGGTTGGCAGAGTGAGACCCCAGCTCAAAAAAAGACTGAGTATTCTCTGGGATGATACCAGGAAGATTCTATGTATATGACACTATAGTTTTCTTTTTTACTTTAAAGATGTGGGGTACAAATCAGGATTAGATGCATAAGTGGTATACATGCAGGTGAAGTTTGGGTTTCCCATTGGGCCTCACTTCCCCAGATTTAGGATCAGATACCCTTAGTGATGTTATATGCTCCCTACCCCCAACCCCTGGCAATGTCCCGCTACTATCGATCCCTCTCTTGTAGTATTGTGATAAATGTTCAGAACCCACTTATGAGTGAGGACATGGTATTTAGTTCTTTGTTTCTATGATGGATCACTGAATATGATAGGCTGTAAATTCATCCAAGTTGCTGCTAAGTCCATGATTTTGTCCTTTATGGCTGAGACACTATTGTTAGGAAAAAGATTTTCTACATGCTCACTTGACTGAATCACACTTTTAACTCTGTTCCTAAAACACAGACATGCAGGACAGTCAGAAAAGTGTTTGATTCTGAAATTTCATTATTAGTTAAGCTTGGCCTTGGAATTGAAGAATGACTTGGGGAAGAACTGAATGGGGAGGTGGGAGGTGTAGACACATGGGTCTTTCTGATTCTTTATAAGCTCTTGCCCGAGTCTCATTTCTAGCCATGGTGAACGTTCCCAGGAAACAGCAGATTGGATCCAGCTGGGATCTCCCTTGCAGTGGATCAGGTTGATGATCTCCTTCAACCAGTTGGTTCCTGGACAAGGAAGAAGAGCATGTCATCTACTTCAGTGTGATTTTGACCCCACCCCTGCATCTTAAAGCCACTGTGTTATTTCAGCAGTAATGTTCATGCCCATTAATCCAGCTGATATTTTTATTCCTCATCTTATTCTTTTTTCTTAGCAACATTTAATGGATCCTTCACTCTAGAAACACCCTTTTCCTTTGGTGTCCATGAGACCATCCTTAACTCATTTTGTCCTACTACTCTTTTAAAAAAAAATTCTTTTTTCCTTTATAGTTGTCGTAAATGTTACAAGATAAAAACTTACTATCTTAGCCATTGTTATGTGTACAGTTCAGTAGTGTACAACGCATTCACATTATTGTGCAACTATTACCAGTATCAACCATCTCCATAACTATTTTCATCTTGCAAAAGTAGAACCCATTGAAAAATCTCCTCTCATCTGCACCTTGCCCCAGCCCCTGGCAAACACCATTCTACTCTCTCTCTGTATGAATTTGACTACTCTAGGTACTACATATGAGTGGAATAATACAGTATTTATCCTTTTGCGACTGGCTTATTTCACTTGCATGACATCCTCAAGGTTTATCCATGTCGTAGCATGTGTTGGAATTTCCTTTCCTTTTAAGACTGAATAACATTCCTTTGCTTTTCCCTTCACCCATAGATGGACGGTGGGCTGCCTCCACCTTTGAGCAGTTTGGGGCCCTAATACTCTTGCTTCTGCTGTTCAATCTCATTTTTTCCTTCTTGATAAAGTAGGCAACACTGTATCCTATGTAGAATGAGGTCACTTCATCTTGCATGCTAATCTGCCATGTTGACTTCCAATTAACCCCAGTCCTGGGACTGCCTGTAAGATTTCTACTTTATTGGCTGGGCTCAGTGGCTCAGCCTGTAATCCCAGTGCTTTGGGAGGCCGAGGTGAGTGGATTGCTTGAGCCTGCGGGTTTGAGACCAGCCTGGGGAACTTGGCGAGACCTCAATTCTACAGTAAATCAAAAATTAGCTGGGCGTAGTAGCGTGCGCCTGTAGTTCCAGCTATTTGGAAGGCTGAGGCGGAAGGATCCCCGGAGCCCAGCAGGTCTAGGCTGCAGTGGCCGAAAGCGGCCACTGCACTCCAGTCTGTGTGACAGAATGAGACTCCAACTCAAAAAAAAAAGATTCCTACTTTATTTACTGTTTTTTGTGTAAGCCAAGGCAAGCTTAATGTTACCGTAAACACGTATTTAACGTAAGTCCTGCCCTTAGGCAAATTATAGGCTATTGCACATCTTTGCTTTTCCCTGAGGTGTCTGCTTCAGTGGTCCTACATAGTTCTTTGGAATGAGTATGGTGTGTAAACTTTGGGTCTAGGAGGTAATCAAGTGGACATCTACCTGTGTTGTCATTGTTCAAGACCATGCTTCTGTCTGTAAGTCCCCCAATAAATTGCCTTTTACTGACACACTGGATTTGTCTGCCTTATTTTTTTTGGTTTCTTGGCTCCTGTGTAAGGGGGTTGCTTTGCAACATAGGTCTTTTTCATGAAATAATTGACGATCCAGACAGGATAAGTTTGAGAACCAAAGTATGGATAAGGGGAAAGAAGCATTAGCTGGATCTTATGACTGATCTCATCTGTGTGGGGTATGGCCCATTTGCTAGATGCCTGTGGGCCACCACATGAGTATGCAGATGCCCTGAAAATGCTGGAGAGGTAGAACACTTGTTAGTAGGAAATCACATGACCCACAGCAGTAAGGAAGGTTACAGTACAGCAGCGACAGTGGTTGGCTACCATTATGGGCTGTGTGAGTGGCCATGAAAGCACGGTTAGTGACTGAGGTAAAGGTACAAAAGCCAGAGAAAGGATCACAGTTAGGAAAAGATGGGAAGATCTTCATATCTGTGTTAGCGGATATGCTTGGCAGATAAGCTTGAAACTGAGGATGCGCAACTGGAAACACTAGCCTGTTTCTTGGTATGGCTGGGAGGGGAAACATTGCACTGGTTGAAAGCTAAACCAGACTGGGACACTAAGACCTGGAATCCTCTGGAACCAACTAGTGAGTCTGAAGAAGGCATAGAGGTTATCTTGGAGAAAGAGGATTATTATTCTCCCCTTTTGAGAGAAAGATGACTCACACAGCAAAATCAAAAGCCTACCAGATGTGGCCAGGCAATAACAAATAGCCTTTTCATGGGAAACCTTAGTGGTCCAAGAGTACACCTCAGTAGAATTACTGGATGTACAAAAATGTTTAACAACTGCCAAGAAAACTTAGCCCCATGGATAGTGCAACCGTGGAGCACGAGTGGAGATGGCATCTCCCTAGCAGGGAGCGAAGCTGATAAAAGGAATGATATCACCACTCATTTCACTTCTGAGACAGCGTTTGCATGATGTTAGAACTGTCCAGGGCAATCATAGTCTTGTGGACTGAATGATAGCAGCCATGAGAGAGGTCTGGTCACATGAGGGGGACTTCCCATGTAAAACTCCAGCATGGCAGTCTTTGAAAGAAGCACAGAGCAATTTTAGGGTAGTTGGGGATGTGACAGGTCATCTACAGCCATCTTGGGTTGCAGGACAAGATGAGACTGTATTTACTGTGGGCACATGATTGGTGTGGTCTGCTCATATTCCTCTCGAGCCCCCTGTACTACAAGATGTATGTGATGTGGGAGAAACTATAGCTGATCTTGAAGAAACTGAAAAGGGAGGGGATAAGGCTGATTGATTACTAAGATAAAAGGAAAGAAAGAAGATGCTATTTGTTGGACTAAAAGTGGAGGTCTCAAGGCCCAGCTAGGGTTACCAGAAAAGGAATGTGGTATGAGCTGATCTCAGCTGGATTAAACCAAGAAAAAAATAGGCGAATCGAATGCTGTATGGGTGGCCATTTAAAGGACTTAGCTCCTCAACAACTTAGACCACTTCCCAGTGCCTCAACAAACAGGAGAAAGAAGAAGAAGTGCTGCATGAAAGAATTCCAATCTCTTTTTTTCAGAGGTGGACTCCTTCCCATCCTAGAAACTATGAGTGGCAAGGTTGTCTCTACATATGAGCAATAGGGGGTGACCAGAGACTCCATGTGGAGCTTATAATATGTTGGAGTCAAACATATAGGCCGGGCTTGGTGGCTCAGCCTGTAATATCAGCACTTTGGGAAGCTGAGTAGAGTAGATTGCCTGAGCCCGCGGGTTCAAGACCAGTCCAGGCAACTTGGTGAGACCTCGTCTCTACAATAAATCAAAAAATTAGCTGGGTATGGTAGCACATGCCTGTAGTTCCAACTACTTGGAAGGCTGAGGTGGAAGGATTGCCGGAGCCCAGCAGGTCGATGC
>CAUYQG010242382.1:0-32190 GCA_963574415.1 Tarsius wallacei
TGAACTGCTTAATTATAGCCACTGCTGCCTTTAACTTTTATAAACCATCGTGAATCTTATTTAGTGGCACTGAGAGCTTTTAGTTTCCCTGAACTCTAACCAGGGAGGAATTAACTAACTTGCTTTTAAATATACTGTATATGATGGGTATGCTTTTGTGGAAAAAGAGGAAATAATTTATAACTATAGTGAATTAAATTATAGGTAAAATTGTAAAAGGAGAAAAAGTAAAATTCAAATGAGAAGGAGGAAGAGAGAGAAGTGGAGATGAAGGTCCAAAGAAACTTCCAGCCAACTCTAGCTAAAATATGGTCTCCACGTCCAGGAGAAAATGAAGCCTGGCACCACCTATGAAACTGAAACTGAACACACCTGTGTAACCAGCACCCAGATCAAGAAACAGAAACTGAGCAACTCCCAGAAGTGCTCTGTGCCCCCTTTTAGTCACTACTCCCTGAAGATAATGCCAATCTTGACTTCTAGTGGCACACATTAATTTTGCCTATTTTTGAACTTTATGTAAATGAAATCATATAGTCTATTCTCTTTTGAGACTGGTTTCTTTCATTCAATCTTACTTATAAAACTCACCCACATGTTGCATGTAGTATAGATTATGCATTCTTGTTGCTCTATAGTCTGCAATATATTGATCCCTTCTACTATCTGTGGGTATTTAGGTAATTTCTAGCTTAGGCCTGTTACAGATACTTATGCTGGGAGCATTCTATCCTCTGGTGACCCTATGGATGCATTTTTGTTATGTATGTACCCAGGATTGGGGTTGCTGGATCATAAGGCATGAGTGTATTAACTAGAGCAGATATTGCCAAATAGATTTCCTAAGCAGTTGTACCAGTTTACACTCCCATCAGCAGTGTATGAAAGTTCCCGTTCATCCATATCCTCACCAAAACTTGGTATTTTCTGCTTTTAGCCATTCTGGTGGTTAGTCGGTGCTAGTATAACAGATGAGAAAATCAAGGCAACACTCTATATCTTACAAATGGCAAAGCAGGAGTCATGTCCTTCCCATCTTGTTATCTTCCTTTCCTCATAAGAGATGCTGCATTTCCTGAGTGATGACCCACATCGGCTGGCCCTGGCCAGCCCTCTGTCCACTGCAACGATAGCTTAGTCAGCCTCTGGGGCCCTCATGTCAAATATTTTAACAAAACTTCAAATGTCAGCCATTCAATTGTTAAATCAACTTTAAAATGTCATTTCTGGACCTCGGGAAACCACAAGCTGCCCCCAAATCTCCCTGTGGCTTCAGATTTAAAATTTCAAATCCCATTTAAAATATGCTAATGAACCACAGAACCGGCTTCCTTTTGGTTCATCTCTGTCTTCTCTTGCCAACTTCTGAGGGAGGAGGCCAATTCTATCAAACAGCAGGAGAGAGAGTGGCCAGCTCATAGCAGAGGCCCCCAAGCAGGAAAACAGCCAGAGTGGGCAACACTTTAGCTTCTAGCACGATCTGACCCTTTCTGTGGCCCTTGAAAAGGTTGCATATGAACACTATGTAGCTCCATGGAAAAAATGAGCAAAAAAGTAACTACAAAAAATGAAACAGGACATAAAATGTTATGACCACTGAAACTACGTTTCGTAAAGCACATGTATGTACCTACCTACGTGTGCATAAGTTAGGAAGAAAAAGTAATGGTCTGATGGTGATTGTCTTTGGTTGGTAGGCTAGCGAGTGGGTTTACAGCCTTTTTTGTATTTGTAGACTTTTTGCCAGGTGCCTACATTAGTTTTGTAAAGAAAAAAAGAAACCAAATTTATAATTTCTAAAAGGATAATTTATTTTCATGTTTTTGCTTCCATGTTTCTCTAACATTAAAATGAAGACATGAGTCTGTATTAATAAAATACGATTTATTCCATAGAATTTAGAAGAGTATAATCTCTGAGTGTGTATTATATGTATGTGTCAATGGGTATGTGTGTGTGCATATATAAGTATGCATGTATATGTTATTGATCAGTCTATTTATCCTAATTCTTATAAGCTGCCCTCTTTGTAAGATAAGTAGGGGTGCCGAAGAATTGGGAAGTAAAATATGTTTAATGTGAGTATAGTAGTAGGTAAATAGATATTAGCCAATAAAATGTATGTTAAAGTACACATTTTTTTATATGTGTGCATGTATTTCAACACAGTTGAATCATACATACATAAATCTACATGGAAACACAGAAATACAAAATAATGTCATTAGTTATTTTTTAGTACACATATTCTGATTCATTTTCATGTATACCTTATTGTATTTGCAGGATTTTTAATGATTAACATATGCTTGTGTTTAAATGAAAAAAGTCAATGGTCCCAGGTAATGTCTGAAACTTTAAGATAAAGGCAGTGTTGTAGAAAGATAATGCTGTTCTCTGTTTTCCAAAGGCACATTAGGTTATATTGTTCAAACCACAATTCTCTTTGTTTTTAAGTAGATCATGTAAGTGGAAGAATTTGGAACTTTTTTCTAGAGTTTTTTGCTATTAGTGAGAACATGTTCTTGGCTTTGTTCTTTTTTCAGTGGTATGTTTCATTTTCTGTCAGATTTATGAACTTAATAGCCCTCAGTTTGTATCTTAACAGAGAGAAAATTAATCGTTTTATTTTTTACTGGCACATGATTTCTTTTTACTGCTCAGATGTTTCACTCTGCTTGAATGGATGGTGAGACATTATTCCTTGTTTGCACCAAATTTTTATTAAATTGAACAATGAAATTAAAGTACACATGAAAGCAAATATGCATAATTTTATTTATTAAAATCCATTTCTTAAAAAAATGCTTTCTGTTTACAAACATGTGACAAATAGTAAACTAAGAAAATGACATAGAAGTTTAAAGAAAATAAGACAGCTGGGCATGGTGGCTCATGCCTGTGATCCCAGCACTTTGAGAGGCTGAGGTGGGAGGGTCACTTGAGTCCAGGAGTTGGGCACCAGCCTGGGCAACAAAGCAAGACCCCATCTCTACGAAAAAAAAAAAAAATAGCTGTGTATGGTGGTGCTTGCCTGTAATCTCAACAACCAGGAGGATCAGGTGGGAGGATCTCAGTTCAAAGCTGTAGTGATTGCATCATTTCATTCCAGCCTGGATGACAGAGCAAAACTCTGTCTCAAAAGTAAGATAGAAAGGTAGGAAGGAAAGACAGAGGGAAGGGAGAAAAAAGGGAAAAGAGGGAAGGAAGAGAGGGAGGGAGGGAGGGAGGAAGGAAGGAAGGAAGGAAGGAAGGAAGGAAGGAAGGAAAAAAACTTGTATCTAATCTCACACCTTAGAAACAACCACTGTAAAAATATGAGTAAGTTGCCTTCTTAGTATTCAGCATTTATTACCAGTTACTACTAGTGATTATTTATTGAGTGCCATAGTATACATTGCTGTACTTTGGGGAAAAGTTTGTGAACAGGATAGGTAAGATCCTATTCCCACATCGCTCACTGTCTGACTGGGGCCACTGTGTGTGTATGTACAAGAGGAAGGGGAGAGGATAGAAGGCAAAACCGAAGCACCTTGGCAGTTTAGCATAAGAAATGCCATTATGGGGAAAGGTAGTCTTTTCTAAAAGTATGTGTGTGTGTGCATTTATAGGAGACCGATTTTTAAAGCAAATTGGCATTCTATACAGTTCCCCACACTTAATTTTATATTAAACGGTATCCCATATCATTAGCTATGACTGTTATTCTCTATTGCATTGTAAAATCATGTCATATTATATATTACATTGCATCATATTACATCATATCATATGAATACTTCTTAATCTAGTTAACCATTCCTTGAGTGCTAGATTTTTGGGTTGTTTATGATTTTGATAACATACATAATGCTACAATGAACATCCTCATATATTATAAAATTTTGTTATCTTTTTCAATTTTTTTTCTCAAAAATTATTCCTATAAATAGAATTACTGGCTTCCCTGTGTGAAATAAAACTTTTCAAAGCTACTGAGACACATCACACCTTGTTGATTTCCAGAGGGTCGTGCCAGTTACCCATTCAGTGTTTGCTTGCTAGTGAAACATTTTATGTTTGATTGTTCTGAAACTTGCTTGGGCAAAACCTTGTGGACAGCATCCAACTGAACACACCCTGGGTTGAGTTCTTTATGGCAAGGGCTGTTTGGCAAGGACTCATTGTCTATCGTTGATTTAGCAAATAGACACAGCTGAGTTATCTGTATGCCATAACAATGTTAGCAGCCCTGTGGACTTAGTACCTATCTGTGCATTCAGAATAGGAAAATGTGCATTAAATGCAGATCAGAATAACAAAAGAGAGCTCTATCTGGAGTTTCCTTTGATCTTATTGTATATAAAGCAAGACCACCACCAACCATCTAAGAAACAGTAAGCTCTTGAGACTTTGTGCCAAAATAAAAATGTATGAGCCATGCTGCCACGTGGTGTTTTGTGTGTCTCCCAGGAATGTGTTGATCAGTTAGGTCTGACGTGTCAACATGTCTGATTTCTGAATTTTGTAGAAATAGGGATTAACAGATTTTTCTTGTATTTTAGATGTATTAATTGAATCAACAAAGACAAGTAGGTTTTTGTTCCTTTTTTTAAAAAATGTATTTATTTTTATTGATGTATAATAGATGTATGTGCCTATTTTCAGCATACATGTGATATTTTGATACATTCATATAATGTATAGTGATCAAATCAGGGTAATTGGGATATCCATCACCTTAAAAATGTATCTTTATGCAGGGAAGCTTCAAATTATTCTCTTTTTTTTTTTTGCTATTTTGAAATATGCAATAGACTATTGTTAACTATAGTCACCCTACTGATCTATAGAAAACTAGGCCTTATTTCTTTTTATACCTAACTGTATTTTTGTACCCATTAATCAACCTCTCTTCATCTCTCCCATCCCCCTACTCTGCCTGGCCTCTGATAAACACCAATTTATTCTCCTTTTTTATGAGATCCATTTTTTTAAGCTCCTGTGAGAATATGTGATGTTTATTTTTGTGTGCCTGACTTATTTCACTTGACATAATGACCTCCAATTTTTAAAAATTAAATGAGAGGCTAGGCTCAGTGGCTCAGCCTGTAATCCCAGCACTGGGGAGGCGAGTGGATTGCCTGAGCCCGCGGGTTTGAGACCAGCCCGGGCAAATTGACGAGACCTCATCTCTACAATAACTCAAAAATTAGCCAGGGTGGTAGTGCACACCTGTAGTTCCGGCTACTTGTAAGTCTGAGGTGGAAGGATCGCCTGAGCCCAACAGGTCGACACTGGGGTGGTTGTGAGCGTGCCACTGCACTCTAGCCTGGGCGACTCAAAAAAAAAAAAAAAATTAAATGAGATACTTGTTTTCTCCAGAACAGCTTCCAGCTGTGGACATGATGATGAGGAAGTGCTCACAGGAGCACACTTTTAGTTCTAATGACTTTGACTCATGTTCTATGGATTCATCTAGGGCACCCAGAACTGAGACCAGGCTCGAGAATATGAAGCTGTAGGAAATTTCTCTTTCTGATTTGGAAGAGCTGTAGCTCATTAAATTTTTGGACATAACTATTTTGATGGCTTACCATAATTTATAACAACACTCTCTTTTGTTCTATATTTTTATCAACCCCATCTTTCTATTTAATATTATTAAAGTTTTATGATGACCCCATCCAATGAGGAAAAACAATTGGAAAACATCTCCTGTCATTTTGTGTCTTTAGTACCATGCAGTGGTCTTAATGTTAGAGCAGATTCTTAGAGTCAAAGTGAACATGAGCATCTCCTTTCCTTGGGAGAAGCTCTCAACTGATAACTGTCCCAGGGTGGACTTGAAGCATGGTGACTCTATATGTTGTGTGCCTCTGACTAGTGCTTGAATTTTGATAGCTGCTTTCCTGTCTCCTTTCCTTAAGTTATCTAGTAGTAGACCATTATCCTATGAGATCAGTACGATCCCCTAGAATTACCTGTTAATTAACTTTTCTGGTGCTTTAATCATTGAAAGCCATATTTAATATCCAGGCAGTATAAAAAAGTGTTGGATGGGATTTCCTTTATTATCAATAAGATAAGTGCCGTCACAGCCTTATTAAATCAATTCTCATTAGACATTGATTCATAGAAGCAAGAGTTTGCCAACTTTTTGCTACTTTTGTGTTGCAGTTGCATTTAGATGGGCTTTGTAGAGACATTCACATTTAATGGATTCTGGTCCCTAATTGTTTCAATGTGTCCTAAATTTTTGAAGTTTTATAATAGTAGCGTGTATTTTGCAGCATTCACATGTTTTGGGAGAAGAGAGATAAACCAGGATAGTTTGGGTCATAAAACAGGGCCCATCTGACTCTTCACTGTCATCTGTCACAGCCCCACAAAACCAAACAAAAAAGAAATTGAAAACAGGCATTTGAAAGTACCATGTAGTATGTGTACTTTAGAACTATTAAAAAATGCAGTGCACTTTAGAACTATTGAAAATCATACTACAGTAGGCTCTTACATTACTGAATGGGAGTATATACCATTATTCCCTTTATGGAGTGTAATATGGCTATAACTCAAAATTATGAATGCATGTAGCCTGTAATCTAACGATTTCATCTCCAAGAATTATCCTACAAATATACTTTGCATGTTTGAAGTGACACATATTTGAAGTTATAGTTGTAACATTGTTTAAAATATATACCAGTACAGTATTGGGAAAATAAATTATGGTATATCCAGATTATGGAATGCTACATTGCTATAAAAAAGAATAAGGTAGTATATAATGATATACAAAGATATTCAAGATATGTTAAGTAAAACACAAGGTTTAGGACAGTGGGATGACACAATCTATTTAAAAGGGACAAAAATTCTTGGATGAGAGGAAGGGGAGGGAGAGAAGGAGACATATTTTGTGTGTATATATATATATAAAATATCTCTAGAAACACACAACTTTATTTGACTCTAGGGCGATTGGGTAGCTAAAGGATAGAATCAAAGGGAAGAATTTTTATTGAAGAACTTTTTATACTTTCTAAATTTTGAACCATATAATTTTAAAATCTAGTCAAAACATTTGCAAATGGAGCCTAAAAACACTCATAGGTGTCAGAATTGTTTGTGTGATATTGTTGGATAAATACTACTGATTTATCAAAAGTTTATTTCCTTTTGTTTATGAGTTTCCATTTTTTCTTTTAAGCAGGACACCAACAGAAATAATCATGTTTATATTTTCTGTCTCTCACTATAGAGCCCTGAAACTGTACACACCTGTAAGTTTACTTAATATTAAAATTAATATTTTGCTGGAACTTAATCCTTCTGCTTTTATGCACTAGCATATTGATAAAATATTGATTTTTGTATTAGTTTCATAAGATCTTGGACTGGTATATTTAGAAAGAGCCTCAGAGATGGTTGGTTGAGCCCCATTTTACTCATGAGGAAGCACAGCCCAGAGAAATTAAGCCACATACCTAAGAGTCACAGATAGTCAGAGATACCTGGCTGTTTTCATGTCTTATTTGGCTACCTTAAGAGTATATCTTTGGCCCAAGATCTCACAACTTTTCCAATGCATGTAACCTTGTCCCAAATGCTTTTAACCAATAGGAGTTTCACCAGCAAGCTGGGAACAGTGGGGAAGTACCTTCCAGTTCTCAACCCAAAGGACTTTTCAGATGTTCAAAACTTAGAGTAATTTAAAGTATTCAGTCAACTAAAAAGTTAATCAAAAGACCTCCGGTTAAAGGCAAATGAAATATAAAATAAGTGGTGAGTAATGAAACTTATAAAATTTGGGTTAATGTTAAATAATTGTTCTTATGATTGTACAACTTAATATGATGTCAAAAATAGTTCTTAAGAGAAAAGAAAGTATAAAAAGCATTAATAACTGGAGTATAATGCTGTAATCCTTTTACTTGTGGGGAAGGAGAGGAAGAGGGAAAATTCCATATGCATATATTTAGATACTGTTTTATTCTCTCTGGCGATAGAGAAAATAGGATTAAGTGGTTTAAAAATATGCAGATAATTGCTAAAAAAATTTAAAAGACTACATGTTACTTGACTGTTAAAAATAGAAAAAAGAAGAAATAAGGAAAAAGAAATAGAAAAAAGATCGAAGAGAGATTTGATCCCTGAGGAAAAGACACTGGGGCATGGTAGAAGGCCAAAGGAACAGCAGTAAAGTGCAAAATGATATGATGCAAGAAGATTAAATACTGCATATAATCATAGCAAGTGTGAAGTTGTTTACTTATTTACTAAAAAACAAAGACCCTCAAATTTAATTTAAAAACAAGCAAAGCCAATATGATTCCCAGAGACCTAAACAAAATGACATAGAAAATATAAAAATGAAGAAATGAACATTGTGGTGGGAAGAATGTTAAGATGGCCTCGAGGTTCCACCCCCTCCAGGTCCTCCCCCAGCCTAGTGTACCTGCCCTGCATTATCCACTGGGGCCTTATCTAATCACACAGACCCTTTTTCTGCCTGCTAGGAAGGGAAGGTCAGAGGGATGGCAATTACAGAGGGAATTGACTCCAGAGGGTTGTCACTGCTGAGACAGAGGGGCCACATAGCCAGGACCTGAGAGCAGTCCCCTGCTGACAGCAGGAAGACAAAAGGAATCTCAGTCCTACAACTGTAAGAAAATGAGTTCTGCCAACAACTTAACAGAGCTTAAAAGCAGATCTTTCCTTAGTTGAGTCTGCCACGTGAGGACACAGGTGAGAAATGCCTGATTTCAGACTTATGAGACCCCTAGCAGAAGACTCAGCTAAAATGTGCCAGATTTTTACTTGTGGATATTGTAGTGTAATAAATTCAGCAGCAAATTAGTGTGGTCACTGAATTTGTAATTTGTTACACCACAAGAAAAAACCATACAGATATATCACCCACTGGGAAATTCTAAACAAGAAGTTTGGGGTGTTGCCATTAATGCCAAAAAAAACAGACAAACAACTCAAAGCAGAAAGCATTAAATGGGACAAAACAAACTTTTAAAAAAGGAATAACTTATAAGTATATAAAAGTAAACAACATTATATGATTAAGTGCCTCAGATTCTGCTTTTAATAAAACAATTTCAATACTAAGAGGAATAGACTCTCAGATAAAGACATTAGCATATTTGTAATAGTCAACAGTTCAAATAGACATAAAATACGTGGGTTGGTTGTGATACTTTAGGACAAGATTAATCTTATTTGGAGGATACTCTTAGGTTGGGTGACTAATACTGTAGGTAAAGCCACTATGGGCAGATTGGAAGATGCACAGTTTACCCAGCACCAGAAAAGACCCTTGCATCTTCCAAATTCCTAGAGAATGGCAGCCATCTCTGGGCTCAGATGATTTCTGTCCATCCTTTGTCCCAAGACTGAGCTGGCCATTCTTGTAGGAGCCACCAAACAGTTCCAAAGCTCTGAGGTACTTAATCTCCTGTAGTCAATCCTTTTCAGGTCTACCAGTGAGTGAGTCCAGAGTCCAAGCTTGTTTCGTCCAGGTGGGAAAGTAGCCTGAGCACAAGGGATTCCACACACATGGAATAATGAAAATAAATGGCATTTTATAATAGACTATAAAGACAGTTGTTTCAAAATTTCATAAAATATGTATGTATTAGTCTAAATTTTTATTAAAAACTTAAATTATCTAAATTAAAAATTGTATTTTCTTGGATCACAGAACAATAGAACTAAAACTTAACTACAAAGGTATAAACAAAAAATTTCTACTGAATAACTGCATTTACACACTTGTTAGAAAATATTATTAATGACAGTGCTCTGTAGCATGTGACCAGGGCTGTAAGAGTTTTTCATTTCAGTGATTTTATTGTTAAATAAATCAGCATAGAAATTATTAAACTAGGGATTCAATAGTTGGGAAGAGAAGGGAGTAACAAAAGGAAACTCGGGATAATAAGAAAGGAATTAGTAAAAATAAAATCAGAACATAATTATCAAAAGGAAAAGAGTATAATTAGCAAATAAAAACAAACCCAGCTAGCTCATTTCCTGACAAAAAGTAAATGAATAAAATACCCCCCCCCAAGAGAAACGAAACCAAAAAACTATTCAAAGAAAGAAAAAGAACAACTATATAAAATCAGGAATGAGAGTGGATTGTTTATTGGTGCAAAGGGAATTTACAAGAGAAAGCTAGTCTAAATTCTTGGTACTCAAGATGTGGACCACAGACCAGCAGCCATGGTTTCACCTGGGAATTTGTTAGAAACAGAAACTCTCAGATCCTACCCTAAACCTACTGATTACGAATTGGAATCTACATTTTAACAAGATCCTCAGGTGATTCAAGTAGACTTTAAAGTGTGAGTAACATTGCTCTAAATCAGTGATTCTCAACATTGACTCTACACAACAATAATTTTCAGAGCTAAAACAAAACAGTAAAAAAAACTTTCAGAGATTCTGATTTTACTGGCCTGGACTTTTTGAAGACTACACAGGTGACACTGATGAAAAGCCAGAGTTGAGGATTGCTGCTTTAAATTATGTAATGTAATGAATGACTTTTCAGAAAGGTATACATTTGCTGGGGAAAATATTAACTAAAAATGTGATCTATCATCTGAATAGATCATCAGTCACAGAGCAACCTAAAAATGTGTCAAAAAGCAACCTCTTGAAAGACAATGAATTTCTACAACTCTAATGCATTTTTTTTTTTTCTGGCCGGAAACTACCTTCATCCTAGGACTCAAAAAATTTCTTCTGAAAAAATTTCTAATGTGAGCAGTTCATATTTTAAAATTACAAATCACTTAAGGAAACAAAGTGATGTCAATAAAAGCCAAAGGCAGCAAAACCAAATTTGTAAAATGTACAGACACTATAATCAACTGCTACAGAGTAATTAAAAAATGCTTACTATGTTAAAGAAATCAGGCAAATGTGAAAATATGAATATAGAACAAACAAATTTAAAGATGAATACCTCATTAATGAAATAAATAATAATTTAAATAAAATTCTAACCAATATATTACATAGCAGATTAGACACAGTTGAAGAGATAATTAGTACACTCTAAGGTAATTTTTAAAAAATCTAGAATAAAGTAGTTAGAAACAAAGATGGTAATACGAAAGAGAGGTTAAGAGTCAAAGAGAGGATAGAGTGAATTCTAGAAGAAAAAAGAGAGAGAAAAAATGAATTAAAACAATATTTGAAGATATATTGACTGAGAATGTTCAGCAATTGATGAAAAGCTCCAATCAAGTTTTTCATGAAGTCCAACAATTCCCAAGCAGGATATTAAAAATAAATCTACATCTAGACTACTTAATGAAGCTGTGAACACCAAAGACAAACAGAAGGTTTAAAAAAGCAGCTGGAGACAAAAGATTTACTTAAAAGGAGAAACAACTAGATTGACACTTGATTGTCAGCAGCAGAGCAGTAATACCTTAAGAGTGCTGAGAAATATTTCAGAGTAAAATTGGTAGGCTTTAACAATGAATTTGATATGGGATCATGAAGGACACATTTCAAAAATACCCATCATGTTTCTGGGATACGCAAGATGCCTTCATTAAGATTAAAAAAACATTACTAAAAGAAAACCCAGTTTAAGGGAGAAATCCATGAATTTTCTTTTGGACAAGTTGAATTTGAGGTACTTTGAGAATCCAAAAAAGATGAAGTTCCTTTCCATTTTATGTTCTAGCTCACAGTTTCTATCTTGTCTAAAAATAAATTAAAAGAAACTTAGTCAAATGTTTTGCTGAAATTGACTCATGCTATGTCTATGACAATCTGTTGTCCTATCAGAAATGAAGTTAATTTGGTGTAAATTGGTTTTGAGTTGCAACTCAGCTACTTACTATGTGACTTTGAACACAACATACTCAGTGTTTAAAAACCTCAATTTTTCATCTATGTCATGGTAATAACGTTACATGTCTCACTGAGGTGTCATAAAGACTAAAGAAGATGCTATGTCTGAGAAAATTTTGCTACATAAAATGCCACACAAGTCATAATCTGTTAGTGATTCCTAACTCCTCGGAATCCCCCTTTGTTTCCAAGTGCTGACTAATCACCTTTTAACTGTCTTTCCAGAATTTTATTAGCATTGATTTTAAGCTTTATATTTACACAGAATCCACTTTCTTCTCTCTTGAAAAGTGAAACAACATTGATCTAATTTAGAGATCTCAGGGCCTATCCTCAGACAGTAGTTTTTTATCATATTTGCAAGTTCTTTCTGGGCCCTAGGATGTGATTTGGTTGAACTGGCAACTTGAAATCAGTGTAAAGAACTTGTATGCTTTTTTTGGTTTGTTTTCACTGGTTTTAGCTCGTATCTTAAGTTCCAGTTTCTTATTTAACTTGAATATAGTTTCTTCCATAGAGAAGATTTAAAAAAAGATGTTGAAGAAGTCTGATTTTTGTTTTTCACTAGCATCTGTTAACTAGAATTACACCATCTGCCCCAAGCAATATAGTTTATTGTTTCTTATTTCTATTGCCCTGGAACATAATTTCAGACACCATTTAACTTGAATGTCTTAACTAATTCTGTGCTATTCCGAAATGTTCTTAGAGATCTCTGCCATTTAATTTTTAATGTTTTTTATCTTTAATATATACTTTTAAAAATATGAGTTATTCCATCTTAAGATTGTGCTTTAAAAATACATGGCCTCATTAGAGCATAGCACTTTGCACCTGTTAGGTATTCCATGTTTGTGTGAATTTGTGCATGAATGAATCAGATAATTTTCCATATAGTCACATTGACTACTTTAGATGTCTTCCTCTTTCCTTTTTATCAAGGTCATTCAAAATTATATCATCAATTGCTTTTCATTTCTATATTCTATTCCTTTTTATGTTGTATTTCATCATGAGTTTGACCATTTGATAATGCATACATTTTTCACATGTTTTAGAAAGATGTCGTTTTCTAAGGTACTTTTCTGCATCTGATTATGTCCAGCTTTTTATTTCTTCATAATTATGATCACTTTCTCTCAAGGTTTCTGTTGCTTTACTGTCACAATGGTTTTCTTTTGGTTTTCATTTTTTAATTGGTGTCTGATCTTAGCTGAGACAACTGGAATGACTGGATCTCTCTTTGCATTTGTTCTTTTATCCTGAGCTTCCTCACTGAACAGTGGCCTCAGGATTCCAGAAAGAACATGAGTAGAAGCTGCAGGGGCTGCTGAGGTCAAGGCCTGTGATTAGGCTGACAGACTATAACTCAAAACTACATAGGGCTGGTGGCCACATTTAATTTACTATGTATACTATTTCTCATCTATTATCATTTTTTCATATCCTGGGCTATGATACATAAATTTGAAATAAGTAGGAGCAGAAAAATCATCAAAATCTTGGAAGTCTATGTTATTTTTAATTATAACTTTTAGTTTTAGGATTTAATACACTTCTCAGAAATCCTCCTTCTGGCAGTGGTTTGGCACAGAGAAACCGGTTACTAGTGATAAACTCAGCTAATATATATGGAACCATTGACTGAGAAGCAGTAGCCATACAGGCCCCTTCTCTTCAGGAGACAGAACAATCAGTAGTTTTATCACAGATAAGCCCATTTTGTGTGCCAGTGGTTTAGATTTACTGCTCCAAATTTGTTTTGTGTACTGATTTTTGAACCTTGATGTGATGACAGTGTATTAAAATAAAACTCAAACCCCCTGGCTTTAGCTCCATGGATGATCAGGACAGTGATCCTTAATCCTTACCAAACACTGGAATCACTTAGAGAGATTTTTAAAAAAGGACACTGTCCCAAGGTTGTCATGTAATTGGTTGGGTGAAGTGAAGGGGAGGGAGGTTTGGTGACATTCAGTTGAGAGAATTTTCTTAAACTTCCAAGTGAACCTAAACTGCATTAAGAATAGAGAGGCACTTCTTTAAAACAGGAGTTGGTAATGTTTTTTCTATAAAGGGCCAAATAGTAAATTTCATAGACTTTACAAGTCATAAGCTCTCTGTTGGAACTATTTGACTCTGTAGTACAAAAGCATCCATAGATCATATGTAAGTTAATAAGCATAGCTAGTTTTCAATAAACTTTTTTTTTTTTTTTGAGTTGGAGTCTCACTCTGTCACCCAGACTGGAGTGCAGTGGCACACTCCCAGCCACCACAGCCTCGACCTGCTGGGCTCCGGCAATCCTTCCGCCTCAGCTTTCCAAGTAGCTGGAACTACAGGCACACGCTACCACGCCTGGCTAATTTTTTGATTTATTGTAGAGATGAGGTCTTGCCAAGTTGCCCAGGCGGGTCTCGAACCCACGGGCTCAGGCAGTCCACTCACCTCAGCCTCCTAAAGCGTGGGATTACAGACTGAGCCACCCAGCCTGGCTTCAATAAACTTTACTTTGAACATTATGTTAGAATGTTTTGTAATTTTTATATCATGAAATCTTGTTTGCATGTTTTTGTTTTGTTTTATTTTGCTTTTTGAGTCAGGGTTTCTCTGTCACCCGGGCTGGAGTGCAGTATTGTGATCATGATGATCATGGCTCACAGCAGCCTCAACCTCCTGGGCTCAGGTGATCCTTCCACCTCAGCATCCTGAGTACTTGAGACTATAGGTACATGTCACCACGCCTGGCTAATTCTTTGATTTTTTGTAGAGGCAAGGTTTTACTATGTTGCCCAGGCTGGTTTCGAACCCCTGGGCTCAAACAATCTGTCTGCCTCAGCCTCCCAAAGTGCTGGGATTACAGGTGTAAGCCACCGTGCTCTGCCCTTTTGTGGATTTTTTTAGCCATTAAAATACTTAAAAAAAGAATTCTCAGCTAATGGACCCTACAAAAATGGTTGGTAGACCTAATTTAGTCCATTTAGTCCATGTGTCATAGTTTGCTGACCCCTATTACAGGACATTCTGACAAAAGGTCTCTACTTTCATTGAAGTGCTTCTCTCATTGTCTGGAAAGAGATTTGTGGTTTGGCACAGAGAAAAATTGTGTCAAAATTATCACTTTTCAATACTATGATTTTCCTTTTTATACAGCTTTATTATGGTGTAATTTACATGCCATCAATTTAATCTGTTTTAAGTATGCAATTCAATGACATCTAGTAAATTTACAGACTTGGGCAATTATCACCACAATCCAGTTTTAAAATATTTTCATTATCCTCAAAAGATTTCTTTTGTCCATCTGCATTCAGTTTCTTCCTACCCTAGCCCCAGGCAACTACTGCTTATTTTCTCTGTAGAAATGTACTTTCTGGACATTTCATATATATAAAATCATATAATACAATCACTTTTTGCACGTGACTTCTTTCATTTAGCATTAATAATTTTTTTTATTTGTAGAGATGAGCTCTCACTATGTAGCCTAGGCTTGTCTTGAAATCCTGGGTTCAAGCAATGTACCTGCCTCAGCCTCCCAAAGTGCTGGGATTACAAGTGTGAGCCACCACGCTCAGCCAGAGTGAGTTTTTTTTTTTTTAGTTCATCTGTGTTGTATTTGAGTTCGTTAATGTTGTAGCACACATGAGTCCTTATTATTATTCCCTGTTATTGCCACATAGTACTCTACTGTATGGATATACCTCATTTTGTTCATCCATTCACTCAAATTCACTCAGTGGATTATTTCCACTCCTTGGCTAATAATGAATAATGCTGTTGTGAGGAAATGTTTTTCCATTCCTAGTTTGTTGAGAGTTTTTATCATAAAGGCATGCAGGATTTTGTGAAACACTTTTTCTGTATCTATTAAAATGATGTTTTGTTATTTATTTACAAATATGGCATATAACATTAATTGATTTCAAATGGTATATTTTAAAATATTAAATTGATATTTAAATGGTATATCCCACCTAATCATGGTGTGTAATCCTTTTTATGTGTTCCTGGATTTGTTTTGTAATATTTGTTGGAATTTTTATGTCTATATACCTGAGGGATATTGGTCTGTAGGTTTCTTTAATTTTGACATCTTTGTGTAACTTTGTATCAGGGTAATACATAAAATGAGCTGGGAAGTGTTTTTTTCCTCAGTTCTGTTTTCTCAGAGTTTGTGAAGGATTGGTAATAATGAGTTCTCTCACTCTTTATTGATCTGAAAATGACTTTGTTTTACAACTTCATTTTTGAAAGATAGTTTTGCTGGGTGTTGAATTATTGGTTGACACAAAAGTGGGAATCATTGGAAACTTTCTAGTATCTCCTAAGTATGTGTGCAGCGTTTCACATGTGCACAGCCTCCCAGACCACCAGAGGTATGTGGGAGCTTACCAGGGTCTACTGTGGCTGTCTCATTACCCAGATCTCCATGTTAAATTTCTGGCTTATCTGCAGGTTGGTTATCCCACATAGGATCACACCTTCGTTGTCATCTCTCATTCTCTTGCCTCTGGGATTGCTGCTGTTTCTGACAATGCCCAAGGGCATAAGGTTTTCTGTGCTCTGCTTCAAATCAAATTGACTTCCTTCTGCAGCAAAACTGCAGGTTTTCCTGGCTTACTCTGGTAAAACTACCAGCTGGTAGGTGGCAGGGGAGCAGTGAGCGTGATAAGGTAATGGAAAGAGTCCCAAGTTAAACACCACAGACTGCCACCGAGGTTTAATAGTTTTACTTTAGTAGATGCGTCTCAACTTCTTATGTGCCTTTGTCCTGAAATAGTTGTTTTTGACAAGTTTTTCTAGTTTTATCATCACTTTTTGGAGAGACAATTTGCTGAGTTTTTTGCTCTGCCATTCCAGATATCCTGCACTACAGTGTTTTTAATTCATTGATGAATGCTTCCATTATTAGGCAACTTATGGAAAACCAATTTTTCTTTTGTTACTATCAATAAAA
The DNA here is from genome assembly GCA_963574415.1 of Tarsius wallacei. NCBI lineage: Eukaryota > Metazoa > Chordata > Mammalia > Primates > Tarsiidae > Tarsius > Tarsius wallacei. Next base: position 16,829 of record CAUYQG010242382.1, read on the forward strand.
TCTGCAGCAGGTTTATTAGCTTAAGTTAATTTACTGGATTTTAGTTTCTGAAATTCAAAAGTACCACTCAAATAGCAAGGGGATTTATATGGAGGAATGAAAATCTTAAGTATGAAATGATTAAGTACTGTATAAATATTATAGGTTGAATAACTGGTAGCTGAATTCAATGGATTCATATCTAAAATAGTTTTCCTTCTGAATGGCAGTGCACCTATCTAGCACCATAGTGTTGGTGTTTCCTTATCAACTTAATGCAGTGAAGAACAGTTAGTTTCTGTGCTCCCTAATCCCCCCACATGGACAGGCTGAATTGAGCACTTGTGATGCCAGGTACGAAAAGGGTAGGAAAAGGGACTCTTTGTTGGATACAGTAGACAAAGAAAGAGATGGCATCAGCTTCCTGAGCCTTCAGACATCTCCTATTCCCAGTTCCAAGGTAGGCTGTTCTCTGGGTCCTGGCATTTTTCCTGGGAGTGAGTGGGATCAGCAGAAGATGTGACAGCGACTTGTGCTCTGGTCCCCAACACTGGCTTAGGGAACATCATAAGAGTCAGTGGATTTGGGTCTTTGAAGTAAATGAAAAGTGAAACCCACAAATCCCATTTCCTGCCCCCAGTTCAGTCTGTTTATAGTGTTTCCCTATTTCTCCCATTTTTTTCCCTCTACCTCCCCAAAGACCATCCCATCTAAAGTGAGAATCAATTCTTATTGAACATGTATTACTGAAACTTTCTTGTGAAAAGCATGAACCCAGATAATGAAACAATTATTAATTTTGCTTAGAGAGGTAGAATTTAGTTATAGTATGTAGCAAAATTTTTACTGACCATTATGATTCTTTTCCTTTTTTTCCCCCTAATCATAGCATTTATAGTTCATTAACCAGTTGACATGTTTCTTTCCCTCATCCACCAGAGAACTTTAAGAAATTTAAACAGTTTTGCAGACGAACAATACTATATGAAGACAACACGATTTCTAAGTTAAACTAGCGTGACTAGTTTTATAAATGAGAGCAATGCTATTGGCACCACATACATGTGTTGTGTATTTTTTTTTGGCAAAGTTACAACTTAAAAGAATTGAGATTCTGGATCACCATGTGGTAGTTTAGCCATAACAGGTTGCTAATGAGGGAATCAAGACGGAGGCAGGCATTTCCTTAAATGTGAGCTTACATAAGCCACTTCAGTCAAATCTAGTTTTAAACAATTGCATTTCTTAGGGAGCAAGTTGTACACTGGATCTTCCTTCTGACAATCGATGCCTCCCCCTCATGAGGGGTATGCTGTGCGGACAGGAACCTCATGGTGAGAAGAAGTGTAACTTTGATTGTTGCTGCTCTTTTAATGTCATGCTAAATGGAATGGCACTTTGCAATCTCTCAACCACAGCAGTTTCCTCTTCTCATTCAAATCTAAGCACACAAGCGTTTCCCTAACTACTGTTTGAATTCAAAATGTTTATCTGGCAGACCTGTACAAGTTGAATTCTGGAAGGAAATCTAGCTTTAAAAAACATCTTAGAACATTGTGTCCCCAGTTAAAATCAAGGACTGTGTTTCCTACACATGTTGTTTTTCAGGCAATTTTCCTTGAGTTTTTTTGCTTAGGAAGCTAGGATGGTGCTTGTAGGTGGAGGGGAAATGGTAGCTGCAGACCCAGAGAGCAAAGAGTCTCACACATGTTTTCCTGATGATAATCATTTTACTCATTTATACTTCAGAAAGGATGTGAAGTGGCTTACTGACGTAACCACAGTTCAAATAGAAGAGATAAGGTAAAGAGAAATAAGAGCAGAGAAACAAGAAGAAATCAACCCATATTACTCTAAAGCAAATCACTGGCTATTCCCGTCCCTTGAGTCTCATTTTCCTCTGGTTCTGAGAGTCCAACCAGGAAAAGGACATGTAGAGTCTGGACTGTTGAGGTCCAGGGTAAGACCCTGGCTTTGAAGGACAAAGTCAGCTACACAGCCCTCATTTCCTGGCCTTACTCTCTAGGAGACCTCAGATTTGGATTTTGGATAAACCCATAGCTAGTTGAGGCGTCTAATGTCAATGAAACCACAAACTGCATCTTGTAGTCCTATTCCATCATGTCTACTTTTGGAATTACCTCCCTCGACAAGATACATTTTTTTATTCTGCTGTGAGATATCCTTTTCTCCTAATGCATATGACATGCATTAGGACCTTTAGATCAGTAAGCGGGAAATTAAAGGCAAGCATTCCAGGTAGGCCTAGTATATTTGGTGGCAGGTAACATGGATGGAGCAATGGGGTTAAAATTATCCCTATGTGATTCTGTTTCATGAACAGAGGATAAATGGACTTTCTTAGAAGATTTTACAAGGCTGGTTAAGAACAGGGTAGTAGAGTATGGTAATTTAGACTCTTAATGTGTAACTAATTTTTCTGGGTTCAAACTGCAGTTCCACCATTTTTTTTTTTTTTTTTTTTAGCTATATGACCTTGAATAAGTGGCTTAATTTTTCAGAGACTGTTTGCTCATTTGAAAGATAGTTATAGTAATAACACCTATCTAAGGGATGTTATGAGGGTTAATTAAGATTATACACATAAAAAACTTAGGCATCACCTGACACGCTAATTCCTCAGTAAATGCCAGTGGTTATTGAGTTTAAATCCCTGAACCTGTTGTTGTTATTGTATTGTAACTTTGCATTTTCATTGTTTAAGGAACTGAGTGACTATTAGGAGTAATAAAATTGCCTGTCAATCAGGTGCAAAATAACTGGGAGATGGAGAAGGACCCTGAAACACTAATGGTTACATCTTTTCTGTGCTGCAGCTTTTTTACTTGTTCAATGAAAGAATGGGAATTGAGAATCTGTAAAGTTCATTCTCATGTGAAAATTCTCTGTGGATGAAAGGGTGCTTATTTGCTTGTCCTAAGATACACATCTTCTCTGAGAAGAGCCTCAATTGTATTGCAAAAGGAGAGTGTTCATGGGCTCTGGTTCAGTTACCCCTACAGAAGACATTAGTCTAGAGTGTCTCCCCACCCAGGGCTTTCCAGTCCTTGGATGTGAAAGTAAAGGTACCCCTAGGTCTTGGGATCAGGGCCTTATGTTTTAGAGCCCTAAGTTATTGAGTATGGACTGTGACTTAGACTACACAGGAAGATGGGAGAAAATCTGCCAGCCCATTTTTGACCAACATGCTTTATATAGAAGCCAAAAATTACTTGACTTGCAAACAGTTTCTGTGGTAGAGTGGTAGAATTATGGATGATTGATTTCTTCAATTTAGTTTTACATTATAAAGGTATCATTAGTTTTATATTATAAAGTATCATGAGGGAAAATATTTATAAGACAAACAAAGCAACAGTAAATTAATATAATTATGTGCAAATAATTGGATAAACTCATGTATGAGAGGGGCCTCATATCACTTAGATGTTATAGAAATGCAAACACAAAAGGCACACACTTTGGGTAAAAAAGGTCCTGGATTTGAATCCAGCACCAGCACTTTCTGAGTGACCCGGTGCCATGGCATATGGTCTCTTTTTCTGTAAAATAGGTGATACTTATCTGATTTGGCAGCTGTGCAGATTAAATAAGATGGTATGTGTGAACTGAACTGCTTGGTAAAATTATTTTCTGCCCCTTCTTCCCATCAAGGTGGTGTTTGATAATGTGAGGAATTAGCTATGAACAGTTCATCAAGACTGGTGTTTGAAGTAGGGACAACTCTCACTTTCTTTTCAATTAAGCCTACCTGGTCTCTTTATTCTCATCCATCCAGCCATATTTATTCATATATTCATTTATTTATTCATTCACTTATTACTTCATCTTATTTTTATTGAGTATCCTATAGTGTGCAAGATGCTGTTGATCCAGAGATGAATGAAACAGGTGATTTTGTTTGGAATTTGTGAATTCATATGTGAATAAGAGATGGCACCTTGCTTCCTAAGTACAATCTTATGTGTTGGTATTTTAATATAAAAAATGGATGGAATAAAACTGATTACATGAAAAACAAAGCTTAGGTGCCAGAAGTTTGATGTTCTGCATGTCTTCAAAGTTGAATATCTATATATATGTCAACATATGTATATTTATATTTCTACTAATTATATACCTGTATTAAAAGTAAAAGCAATATTTTTTCATGTGATTTTGCTTATTTTCTCACTGTTTACTGCTTATTTTACTAATGAATCTGCATATTCATTTTATATATTGGAAATCTACATCTTCAAAGATCAGTCATTTTAAGTTTATGTTTAAGATTGAGAATAGTCTAGAAGGATTATGTCTAGACAATTAAATTATTATTCTTAATTTTAAAACTGAATTTTAAAATGTTTTGCTGTCTTCCATCTTCTGTGTATACAATATAGGGCAGCATATGGTGCTAAGAGACTCTTAATGTTTTAGATTTCTTCTTTAGCTGTATGTTTAAATTCCTTTCTTGTTTTAGTGTCTGACATTTCACCCAAGTGTGCCATGTGTTGCATCTGAAATGGGAAAATATTTATTTTCATCCTCTTTGGCTTTATTTTCATTGATTTGATTTTCAGCTCTTAGTTACCATTATGAGCAACTTGAATTCTATTCTGTTTGTTTCATTTCAGAAAAAAACTGTTTCCAAGGTATTTTAAATAGTATGAAAAAATTTTAATAGACATGATAATATGGCAGGTAAGAAATTGCTGGCATAGGTTTCAAACCAAGAGTCAATAAGATGTTATGCAGTGGACCATTCAATAAAGAGGTTGCAGTGTGGGGCTCTTCTCAACTGTGTTATTAGTAGAACTTAAAAAAGAGAAGTAATCACTTTTCTGTTCTCTAAGAGCCTTTTCTATTAGTTATTAGGTTGCTCTAGATATATTCTTAATATCTGTTTAAGATTTTTGTTCCTTTCTCTCCAAACTGAACGTGAGTTGTTTTTAGGTCATGATAAAATCTTGTTTAGATGTTACACTCATGACATAATCACTCTGAGGCCTGGCTGCAGGGATGCTTATGAAATCCTTGCTTCAGGATCAGGCTCTAAGTAAAACATCATTTAAAAGAGCTTCTGGCCTTTCTAGAAATTATCATGAAACTTTGAAGAAGGATTTGCAATTTTATACTTTGGAGCATATTGCAGTAGAATTTCATCATCGTTTTTAATGGGAGATGATAATTTTTGAAAAAGCTTAATACATTTATTATAATCTTAATTTAATATATATAGTCATATGATCGTTATAACTGCTTGGAGAATCATGGGAAGAGTAAATATCTTGGGTCATTTTGATACAGACATTTTCTAGTTTTGAGAAGAAAGAGGTATAATTGCTAAGTGTGGTGATAGTTTAAAAACTCACAATGTTTTAATATTGTCACCTTTAAAACACTATGGACTTTCAATAAATGTATAATATGATTTATATTTACAAATAAGTTTGAGGCATAGAGTAGTGGTTTGATAAATTATTTAATGTGCAAGTAAAAGCAAAAATTATTTTTTATAATTTTTTCTTTATGTCTTCTCATAAATTCCCTAAGTGGACATGTTACATACAAAACTGATTAATATTATGACCCAATTGGATTTTACTTTCTTTATGTACAAATATTTATGGATTCCAGAAGCCTCCATATATGCTTATTTAGATGATTTTATATACATTCCCTAAGACCGTTTTCTGGTGGTCACGTAACTCTGAATTGCATTAAAAGAAAAAGAAGCATTTTATAGAACTAAATGTGGTTTCTCTCCAGTTAAACTTTGTAGTCTCGGTATTTGGAGCTACTTGACTATTTGCTGTGTTGTTTCTGCTTCTGAGTCAGTACAGCTTTATTTTTACTTAATTATAGTAATCACAAATATATTTAAAATCTCAACTCTTTGATCTTCCTAGTAGATATTTGTTTTGGTCAGGATCAAACAGAGAAAAAGAACCAGTAGGAGATATGTATTAAGAGATTTATTATAAGGTATTGGCTTATGTGATTGTGGGACTGGCTAGGCAAATCCAAAATTTATAGAATAGGTGACGAAAAAGGACAGGCTAGAACCCCCAGGCATGGACTGAAATAGCAGTCCACAGGCAGAATTTATTTTTCCTCGGGGAAGTCTCAGTTCTTCTCTTATGACTTTTCAACTGATTTAATCAGGCTTTCTCAGATTATCTAGGGTAATTCCCCTTACTTAAAAACCAACTGATTATGGGCTTTAATCACACTCGCAAAATACCTTCACAGCTACAGGAGATTAATTAGTACTTGAGGACTGTAGCCTTGTCAAGCTAACACATAAAATTGACCATCACAGAATTCCAATGCAAAACATTTCAAATTCAGCAATAATCATATAGATTTATGCATACTTGTATTTATTTGATATCAGTTGAAGCTAGTTCTTCCTTGAGTGTTGAAATGAATGCACTTTGTGAAAGTAAACGTTCAAGTTCCTCTTATCTTGGCCAAGGGAAACAGCAAGATTATGTGAATGTATGTCACTAAGCTTCTCTGTCTTGTAGCTAAGGCAGGCAGGTGGCTGGATTATTCCAGAATTTCAAAGTAAATTCATTCCAACATGTTCTGTCTTCTCTCTAGTTCCTCAGTGCTATTTTTTTCCCCTGAAGGCCCCTGCCTTATAAGTTGAGAGGGCTTTCCTTGGCAGTTTAGAGTGTATCTACTGCCAAAAGATTGTTGAAAATGGCTGTGCTTAAGCCCAAATCTTTGGAAGCCAGGAAAGGGCACGCTGAATTTAATCAAGATTACCAAAGACATTGAAGGCAAGGTTCTCCAGCAGTTACCAGAAGAGGAGTTATGGATACTGTGCATTTGAAAATATTGAATAACCACTACATTTTCTTTGCTTCTGCTCCACCTTCAAGAACAAAAGCTTCTTGGAGGCTCAGACTGTATATCATGTGAGCATGTCACAATGAATAGCTAAGGTATCAGTTAGAGTCCTAGCAGGAAACGGTACACCCAAATTAGGATAATTTGAGGATGGGTTAACAAAAAGGCATATTTATAACGGATGGGCAGGCTCTAGGGAAACCCCAAATGATATTGTTGTACCCTGTAGCCATTACCATCCTCAGTCTGGGGGACTAGAGAGATTACCGGAAGCTCGAAGATAAAGTCTTGGACTCAGGTCTGCCCTCATAGGTAGCCATGACCTTTGGTTAAGAGATCAAATCAGTCCTCTGGCAATGGAGCTGGGGAAAAAGAAATACAGTACCCTAACCCTGAAAACACACCTCACTCTCTTCCTCTGATTGCCTGCCAGGGTTCTGCAATGACTGAACCTACCAAAAATCGGAGGGCCAAGAGTCTGCTGATATGATCTCTCCAAGATAGCCACATGGAAGGCAGAGGGGAGAGTGGATCTGGAGGGACACACAAGATATAGTAATGCCTCCATTCATGTTACACAACAGCTTTAGGTATGTGAACTTGAACAAGCTATGCCATTACTCTAGGCCTCAGCTTTCTCACCTTAAGCTACCTTAAACTGGCATAATCATGGTTATCTGCCTGGCTTATTCAGGGACAGATTGTATATGTAAATTACTTAGTAAATGGCATTCAATATAATAGTGCTGTTGATATTATCATTGTCATCACTATTGTTACCTCTACTAACTCATAGCGTGGATATGAGTTTTACTTGCCAATAGGGAAAGGAGTAAGAGGTTCAAGAAGCATTTTAAACTAGCTTATATCTCTAAACTTATCATATATGTATGTGTATATATATATATACATATATATATATGTATATATACATACATATATATATATACATATATACATATGTATATATATATATATACACATACACACACACACACACACACACACACGCACACACACACACACACATACATTTTCATTTTTCCCTACCTACCTGCTAGGGATAAGAAAGAAAATTAGTCAACTACCCTAATTAAATCCCATTTGTTCCTACCTACCTCATGATGGAGAATTTAATGACAGAGAAAATGACCAAAAGATTTGGCCTCACTGGGGAGAAATTTTGACTAATACACATTGCCTGACTTCACGATTACTACAACTTGACTCCATAAAATCTATGTTAGGCAGGTAATAACATTGTAATGTAATAAATGTGTCTACATGTGCAATTTCTTTTCTCTTTAGTATTTAGAATTATAAAGAAGGATTTATAGATATGTGGTGGATTAAAAATATTTTTTTTCTCAACCCTCATAAGTTCTTAATTGGAACAGAACCCTAAAACAAAAACAAATTAATAAGAGTAAAACAGAAGTTTGTGACCATGTGTATTTCATGTATACATGAGAGACACACAGGGAAGAAGTAATTACTAAAGAATTCTGAATTCCAGTTTATACAGCCTCTTCAACAAAGAACAATAAATTTTTAGAGACGTGACAAAACAAAGAAAAAGAACTTTGAGACTGTAGGGGCAGCGAATTGTGGGGAGGCAAATAAACGGCAGATAAAGACTGGTTAGTAAATCTTATTAATGTCGATTCCTCTGGTACCATCTCCAGTCCACCGAGGTCTAAAGTTGCCTTTGGTGGTAAGCCTTTGTTCTTCCTGGTAGAAAATATTTTATCTTTATAAATTCATGTCCTGATTTTAAGCAAATAAAAGGAGAGCAGTGAGCTTTCATGCATCTGCTTTTTATTTGCCTTCAGCTCAGCAATCCTCATGTCAAAGAGGCGTATTTGAGAGCAGTACATTATGCCCTCACACAGATATAACAGTATAGATAATGGATAGTGCATATATATTTAGAAAGTAGAGAGCCTAGATTACTATGCTACAGTTGTAAGTACAATTTAGATCATAAGTCAAATGGAAAGCCAGATGGAAACGTCTGAAAAAGTCATCTTGCAGAAGGCTCACAAGGTATCTGTTGTCTTTGCACAAAAGAAATCTGCGCCTCCAAGGTCCTGGGGACACCAGCAATAGAACACTGATTTTTGAATGAAATTCTTATTCATTCCTCATGACAAGCGCTCCACGCAGTATGCATGGATGAGACTCCCAGCTGTGAATAAAACCAGATCGGAGGTTTTGTTACAGTTTATCATATTACACCTATGAATGATTCATGTGCCATCTGTTGGCCGTAAAGCCGGTTAAGGAATTCTAATAAATACATAATTTCCACTTCCTAGGGTAAAACAGAATTGGCATTTACAACCTTCCTGAGCAATAAAATGCCAGTAAAAATTTAACTGACAGTTATGGGTCTTTGCTATTCCTAAGCATTAATCACCTTAAAGCACAGTATCAGATAGCTGCATTTCCATGACTATTAGCTACAGAATGTTGGCAACATGTTAAACTTCAATTACTTTTTATAATATCATATCCACATGAGCAAGACTTAATGACTCACAAAGACAATTTGGAATAAATATGGATATCCACCCTGGAATTTTCTCTTTCAGTGGCAATAATTATTAACACTGGTTTTTTTCTCTGAGGTAGTAATTTTTTGCCCGTTTAGTTCTTAATCAGAGTATACTGAAGATGTGGTTATTATTCATACTTCTGTCTTTCCCAGCATGCAATTATTTGCATACTAGTTTAACTTTTTTATTGGGTGAAAATAGCACTATATCAGCAGAGGAATGTGATCTTAAAGTATCAGTGACATATAATAAGTTTAACATGGAGTTAAACCTTGTTATAATTCTAAATTACTTTTTAAAATCATAAATTTTTTTTTATGATTTCAGACCATGCTGGACAAAGAAAGAAAATAAATATACTCTAGAAAGTATCAAATCCCAGTCAGGTTTTTGTTATTTTGATAATTTTGTTCTGAATATTCTCTTTCAACATTTTTTACATGGAGATGTGTTCTGATTGCCCTTTGGCTGATTAAAATGAGAATGCATGGGTAGCCCCCACAGATGGAGTAGGAAATGGAGAAAAGAGTTGTACTAACCTGCCAGGTGCGTCTTTTCCCTCCTCTCAGTTTTCTCTCCTGAACTGAGAGAATGAGTCCTTCTTTTCATAGTGGCAGTGGAGCTAGATTACACTGGTGTGCATCTCTTTTGGACCAGGAAAAAAAAAAAAAAAATCTATGCTCTACAGGTGGTGACTTTATTTCTCGTTTCAACTGACTTGAGTAATGCAACTCTGTCGAAATCATACTGCCTTCGGATGTTGAAAGTAAGGATAATAAAATGAACATATAGTAAGACTCTAATTTTGTAAATAGTGAATGTGCATATGTGTGTTTGTGTTGATTTTTTTAAGGGTTTGGAGAGAATATTCCTAAATATTGAGAATAATTATTCTGAGTGGTTTTTGTTTCCTATTTTTTACTTTATTTTAAATATTTTCTTTAATCATAAAAAATGTTATTTTTTAAGACGATGGCAATAAGTTAGTAAAAGTGCTCACTACTCTCCTTACCTTATCTGCTGAAGAATACATCCAAAGAAAACACTATAGAAGTGAGAGAGGAGGTGTGCATTAAGGAAGAGTCCATGCCAAGGACTGGACAGGGGGAGGGGAGCAGGTCCTTCAGACCAGGCTCTAACTTAGCACGCTGAGAACAGATCTCTCAGGGGAAGGAATGGGAAAGTGAAAGTGGAAAAATGCAAAATACCTGCACACACATGTTTATTGCAGCATTATTCACAATAACAAAAACATGGAACCAATCGTGCTGCCCATCGAAAGAGGACTGGATTAAAAAAACGTGGTACATATATATGATGGAATATTGCACAGCCATAAAGAAGGACAAAATTAGCAACGTGGATGGACTTAGAGTCTATAATAGTGAGTGATGTATCACAGAAACAACTGAGTATCACATGTTCTCACTCATAAGCGAATCTTGAACAATTATTGTAATACTATAAGAAAAGAATTGGCAGTAGTGGGAAACTATCAGGGGAGGGGGACAACCTCATCAGCAAGAGTACCTGCATAATGAACATTTGTATACCTAACCCTGAATTGTACCCCACATCTTTAAAATAAAAATTTTAAAAAAAGAAAAAACAAAAAATTATATGAAAAACACTGTGAAATTAGAAATAAATAACAAAAGATTTAAAAAAAGAAAAATACTACAACTTAGAACATAAAGGAGGCTGGAGATCTAGGTGATACACATGAGGATTCTGGTAACATTTTTTTTTTTTTAATCAATACAAAATTCAGTAAAACACATACATAAGCTATAAAGCATTTTTTTTCCAAACGAATGTCTTCAACAGGATTATGGAGGTACCCACATAAAGATTATAGCATTAAACTCAAATGCTCTAACCAGGCTCCCAGAAATGGACAAATAAGTCACATCCCCTCTCCACCCCCCAGCTGACGATGGGATTGTTACCGCCTCTTAAACAAAGATACCTCTGTTGATGTGACCAGTGCCTTCTCTGCCCTATTAAGACCCCAACCTGCTGTTTGTTCAGGCACACAGAGTCAGGATGGGACTCACTCTCACAGAATGACCGCTGTTGGCATCCACCTCCACAGAATGGATGTACTGCCTCTGTCTGTAGGTGTGATGACTTTGGGTTAAACATAACTGGGATTAACTCTTGGGTTAAACATGACTGAGATCTGTATAAAACTTGCTGAGAGAATGGAGCAAATGAGAAACAAATGGAGAGAATCAAATCCTCAAACCTTGAGGCTGTTTATTGTCTAGGTCAACCTTTGCTTTTCCATCCTTTACACCTTCTGATCTCCACCTTTGTTCTTTCTTCAGACTCAACCTTCCAGTCCCCTCATATAAAATTCTTTATTTTCTCCTTCCAAGATGGTCAGTGCTAGTCATCACCTTCTAGTACAGAATCCAGCTTTCCCTTTCTTTGGGTTTGCACAGAAATTTAATTATCCATCAGTGTCTGTGGAGCTCCTATTATGGTATACATTGGAAGTCCTGAGCAGGGTAGATGTCTTCATGGATCCATACAAGTAAATCCATTTGTTAACAAAATGGGCTCTCTAAAGTTCATCTCAACAGGATCCCTGGGAGAGAAGTTCACTGTGTAGTTAGAACTGCTATCCTTACTCCTTCAGGTGTGACTCTAGACCTAGGCTTGGCAACACATTGCGACTGATGAGGGCTAGTCCTAACTGATGCCATTGATTTGAGATCTGGTGTGGCAGACAATTATCCATGAAATTAGCAATGGCGATTCTATGAGGTCTGACAATTAAGTTCTGGAACTCATCCTAGAAAAAGTGCTACATACCTCATTGCTGAATATCACTATGGTCACCTTTGAAGTACTCCCCTTGGGAAGCCATGCACTGATGCCAGCACCTAGTCTACCTGTCAAAGCAATTTTGGAACTCTTTTTCTGAAATGGCCATCAGAGCCATCTTTGCAAGAATGTTGGAGTTTGAATTAGGGCAAAGAATAAACATTAAAATCTTTGTTAAACTTGGTAAGAGTGGAAGTAAAATCAGGGACATATTAGTCCAAGTTCATAGGGGATAATGCCTTGAAGAAAACAGCAGTGTACAAATGGATTAAATGTTTTTCTGAAGGGAGAGAAAGTGTCACTGATGAAGAGAGGTCAGAATGGACAGTAATGAGCTGAACAGACAAAAACATTGCAGAACTTTGTGGAATTGTACATCAAAATTACCAGCTGACTGTGAGAAGTGTAGCAGACCAAATAAACATTGATAGAGAAACAGGAAAATCTTAACTGAAAATCTTGGCATGAGAAAGGTGTGGATAAAAATGATCCATTACATCATGAAAATGCACCAGCTCACACAGCACTGTCTGTGAGGGAGTTTTTAGCCAGTAAGCAAATAACTGTATCGGAACACCCTCCCTACTCACCTGATGACTTTTTCCTTTACCTGAAGATAAAGGAAATATTGAAAGGAAGGCATTTTGATGACATTCAGGACATCAAAGGTAATATGGTAACAGCTCTGATGGCCATTGCAGAAAAAGGTTCCAAAGTTGCTTTGACGAATGGACTAGGCACTGGCATCAGTTCAGTGCATAGCTTCCCAAGAGGAGTACTTCAAAAGGTGGTCATAGTGATATTCAGCAGTGAGTTATGCAGCACTTTTTCTTGGATAAGTTTGTGAACTTAATTGTCAGACTTCATAGTCCCCAAATATAAAAAGAGAAACTCATACAAGCTGTATTTTGTGCATTCCTATATGTCAGATTCATGTGACTCTGGAGGGCTTTTTTTTTTTTTTTTTTTTTTTTTGCCCAGATAAATGTGGTGGTATAAAGTGACTGAACAGGTAGCATCTCAGTTTGAGACATCAATGTTACCACTGGGTGGTGAGCACGGTGAATGAACCATCTGACAGAGGGGTGTGGCTGGTATCTCCCACACACTCTCTTTTGTTTGCCTGTCATTAGATGACCTTGGAGCTGTACAAAGTGGAGTTATAGCCCCTCCCTGATTAAATGCATCCTGTCCCTCTCACATTGTAAAAAAACAAACTTGGACTCTGTGTTCTGCCTAGGATTATAATTTCTCAATGCCATATGTTTGTGTTGACATAAACAGTCTTCCCAGAAATTTGGCACAAGCCCGGCCCATGTGCTGATTGGGAACAGAACTTCTTAGAGATCACCAAGAAATCATTTCAGACTCCAGCCTTGATCACATCATTACATTTGAGATTAATGCTCTAATCTTTAGGTGGGTACCTCCATAATCTTATTAAAGACATTTGTTTGGAAGAAAAGTGCTTTACAATTTATCTATGGGTTTTACCGAACTTTGTATTGATTTTTAAAAAATGGTACCACAATCCTCATGTGGGTCACCTAGATCCCAGCCTGCCTTTATGTTCCAAGTTGTAGCATTTTTCCACTTTCAACATGATACTTGATGCAAGAATTGCAGTAAACGGCACAGGGCTTGGGAAAGCCCCTCTACAGAAATAGCTGATAGGTTCACTGTACATTAGTGTTGACTGTTGAATGAAAATAAACTCAATAGCTGTGAAATACTTAAGTCCTAAAGTTTTTCATATAGTAGAGCTTTGTGAAGCACTCAATTCAGAAATTTTTTTTCTTTTCTTTCTCTCTTTCTTTCTTTCCTTCCTTCGAGACAGAGTCTCACTGGCCTTGAGCTCCTAAACTCAAGTGATTTCCCCGCCATCAGCTTCCCAAATAGCTGGGACTATAGGCGTGAGCCACTGCACCCGGTTTTCAACCCAGGTTTTTAATGAGTTTATCCCTCTTAGGATTTTCAATGTTTGGTAATTAAAACTAAGCAACTGGTTTGGCAGATGTGATTAGAGGAACCACTTTTTGTTACATATTCACTGGAGGATGCAGGATGCAAGCAACATTTGCTGTCAGGTAGTTTCAAAATGGCAAGTAATTTGGCAATTGATTATATTTTCAAACGAACACAGCCACCACATAAATACCTCGTCACCTTTAAATAGCATCAGCATGATACTTTTTAAAATGAAAAATAAAGCCAATAGTGAAAAGATTTTTACAATATCTGTTGAAATCATTTCATGAATGCCAGTCGCTATAGTTGGTGCTGAGGAATTAAAGGCAATCACAGGAGTTCACGCTCCAGCGGGAAGGTGAAAGTAATCAAGGAATCCCAGAAATAAGTGTAAAATTACAGCTGTAACACAGGTCATGGTGGAGAAGGGTGATAATACTGCCTAGGGGTTCTCTAGAAGCAAAACCTGAGATGGGTTCAGGTGCGTTTTATATATCGTAGGAATGTTCTCAGGAGAAGGGGAGTGTCTAAATCAGGCTGGGGCAGGGGAAGGATGTGATCTCAGATGGACGGAGCTTCAACCTGTTCCCACAGGGAGCTCTGGAGTATAAATTGTACCATAATTGTCCTATCTTAAGGCAAAGAGCTGTCCTTTTGTAGCTGTTCCCCCATGCCAATCTGATATCAGCCAGGGTTAATTAACCAGGGTCTAGTCTAGGGTGGTGGGTATGGCCCCTTAGCAAAGTGGCTCCCATAAGGCCAAAAACAATTTTCCAGAGAAGGGGAACAGCAACTGAAAAAAATGTATGTCTCAAATTGTAATGAGCTCTAGGTGAGTTGTAATGAGCTCTAGGTGTGACATCAGCAGCATATAATACAATGGTTTTCTTTGCTCAAACCTTCTAATGGCCTCCCATATCACTCAGAATAAGAAACAAATGCCTGGCAGAGTTCGGTGGCTCAAACTGTAATCCTGCGCTTTGGGAGGCCAAGGTGAGTGAATTGCCTGAGCCCGCAGGTTCGAGACCCGCCTGGGCAACTTGGCGAGATCTCTACAGTAAATCAAGTAGTGCGCGCCTGTACTTCCAGCTACTCGGAAGGCTGAGGCGGAAGGATCGCCGGAGCCCAGCAGGTCGAGGCTGTGGTGGCCGGGAGCGGCCACTG
>CAUYQG010242387.1:0-19449 GCA_963574415.1 Tarsius wallacei
TAATGATACTCAATATCTGTCTGGGGACGGGGAGACACCTCTTATCACCAAGGGTGTCTGAACGAAGCATATTTGTATACCTAATCCTTAACTGTACCCCACAATATGATAATAAAAAATACTGATTTAAAAAAAAAAAAAAAGTATGGTTTGTGGACCAGTACCCGGCTTCACCTGAGAGTCTTTTGGAACTGCAGCATCTCAGCCCTCACTAGGTAGGCAGAATCAGAATCTACATGTTAACAAGATTCTCAGATGGTTCATTCATACCTTGAAAAGAAACACTGGCCTATAGCACTGTATGCAGTCAGTGTCTACAGTGTCTAGGTCTTTGGGTCCGTTGATTGATTAAGTCTCTCCAGCTGAGCAATGTGGAGGGTGAGGGACATGTGGGAGGATTTTCTGAATATTAGACTGAATTAGTCAACCAGCCAACAAAACAACCGACTCTATCTTATCCTAGACACCTACTGCTTCTTTAAGGAGTAACAAAGGGAAGTAATCATGGACCAGGGAACAGCTGCATTTTCTGGTCTTCTTTTTTTCCCTTCCTCTGTCTGGAATCACAGCAGTTTTGAGCTTCTGTAAGGATGTTTGCTGCTGGCAGCCAGTTTATCGTGGAGTGTCTGAACAGCAGGAGAAGTCCAGCGCACCCTGGCATGAGGAAGAAAACCCTGGGAACCATCAGGTGCCCAGATAACTCAGGGAGGAGAACACACAAAAATAAAAGCTCTGGTAAATAAGGGAAGGGATGAGCCTCAGGATCCATCTTCCACAGATGTCCCAATAAACTACTGCCCACAGCTTTTGGCAATGACAGATCTCACTGGATAGCTCCTACAGGGTCCCTTTCTGGAAAAACCATACACAATGAGTCTTATTTGAGAATGTAGAATCAGGGATGTTGCCATATAAAAATCATTAAGATAGAGATTTTAAAAGGATGAGGTATGCAGAAGGGCCAGTTTCCAAGACTAGAGTTCACACTTGGTCCAAGGACTAGGTCAGGCAGGACCTTTATAAGTTCATAGTTTTGGGGAGGGATAAGAGAAAGGAGTTTGTGGCAATGGGCACAGAGGTTCTACAAATCTGTATTCATGTAGAAGAAGGAGGAGGGGTTTCTGATGCCCCTCTCTTTTAAAATGGGGGCTGGGGAGGCTTTATTTTAAATTACAGAACAGCTGGTATAATTGTTTTTCCCTGTTACCCAGGGAATCAGTTTCAGATTCCCCTAAGGTGCCGAGTATCAGGTGAGAGATATCTTGTTCTTGTTCATAGGAAACTGTCCTGCACACGATTGTGCCCTTGGGAAAAGTAGGCTTTATGATTTTGTTATTTTTGTTGTTTTGGCAGAGTTCAAGTTTTTGTGTTATTGTTTTTTTCCCCAAAGTTACAGTCCTCACATGCGTGTTAAAGTTTGAGTTCAATCTGATACAGAGATCTAACCATTCTTGGCAGTGAAATATCTCTGAGAGAGAAAAAGGGAAAAGGTCCAAGAAACCAACTAGAAATATGGGACTTATTCTAATCCTAATTGGATATTCCATATTTAGGCAGTTTCACTTTCCATAAAGTGTGAGTAAAATGCTTACCTTATTCAATTTTAAGCATGAGACCTCACTTTAAGGAAACTGAATTTGGAAAAAACGCTCTCAAATTGCTCATTGGTAAAGACTCCACTAAATACTTTTTGGCAAAAGCATGAAGATAAATAGATAAAGGAAGGAGTGGTCACCCCATTGCAAGAACAATCTAAGGGCTTGTTCTTATTTTCAGTGGGCTATTCATGCAGGGTGACTTCATCAACCAAACATTTTGAGCTCAAAAACTATGTCCAGAGCCTGTTAAATAAAAATGGTCCTTGGACATTTTACTAATTATTTGACCCACAAAAAGAATGGAATAGGATAGAACAGAAACTCAATTTAAAATATTAAGAGTTTTTGTCAACCATAAATAAAGTGTTTCTGGGTTGTCAATGTATACATGTGGCAGTAAGAGTAGTGTGTAAGCATTAGAATTAAACTCAATTTTTTAAATATTTTATTTTATTTTATTTTAGAGTTGTAGTAAATGAGGATTTACTACATAAGAAAATTGCGTGCAGGTAGGGTTTGGACTTCTAGTGGGTCCTCTCTCCCCAGTAATGAGCCTGGTACCCAGTGCGTTGCTGTGTGCCCCTTATGCTTCCTCCCTGTCTCCTTCCTTTAGCAGTATCCAGTGTCTGTTATTCCTGCCTTTGTGCTCATGTGCCCATGTGTGAAAAGATGTGGTTCTTTTAAACTCAATTGTTTAAGAGGTAGGGTAGATCTGCTCTTACAAAATTGCATTTTCTAAAAGAAATAAAAACTTAAAAACTTTCTACAGACATATTGATGTAAAACAACAGAGACTATATATCTTTAGCCAACTTTCAGTCATCCAGGCTAATGTAAATAAGATACCTAAGAAAGAAACATGCAGATAATGACTAGACCTATCACAAGGATGAGGTTCCATCTTGTCCTTTCTTTGCTCTGACAGGGGCACCAGTGAAGCCTTTCATTCTTTCCATTTCCTTCTTTTCAGCTCAGAGTAGAAGAGCCACAGAGTCCTGCTGTGGCCACAAAGAAGAGAGATGGGGGACATGATTTCTCCACACATGGTCCCTCCCGGAGGGCAAGACTCAGGACCAGAATACATGTGTTTCTAACACACATCTGGAGCAACTGAGTGGGGATGAATTAGTGATTCCACATTCTCACTCTGATGTAACTTAATGTGTATTAAAGCTTATTTCCCTCAGCATCCTGAATGTAATTAGTATACAAAAATAAGCCAAATAAGTCAAGGGATGCTGAAGCACTTCACATTTAAAATCTATCCACCATCGATTTCCCCATTTTATCAATTGTCCATGTGTTAAGATGGATTTTGCATGGACACTCTCTTTGAATAGAGAGTGAGTTCAGATCCTGGGGAAGCAACCACTTGCCTGTCAAAGACAGGGGCAGATGTGCAGGAAGCACCATTATTGCCAGACTCCTGGTTCCCTAATTCAAACAGCCTACTCCAGCCTTACAACAATTACTGTCACCCTGAATTGTCCAGGCTTACAGATTACCTTCAAAGACGAGAGGGCAACTTTATCTTTCAAGGTAACTGAAATATCATATTGCTACTAAATCAAATTATTTAGCTAACTTATCAGTTTTCTTCAGAAATAAGTACACGGCGTATGTATTCACCTTTGGGGGCCTAATGCATGGAAATATGAATTATTCATGGGCTTTCTTTGGGTTGCAGGAAACCTTAATATAGCTTTTGTTTCCTAATGTATTTGATAGGCTCTTTGTGTATGATCACATTATATGTGTATTGCTGGCAGTAAAGTAAATTTTAAATTATATAGTCTGCAGTTTTGTTCTAAGAGATCGTAGGAGATGATTCATCATTTTCCTTGTCTTCCTGTTTACATGCGGACATATAATTCATGCTCAGAAACCATCTTTCAGCTCATCTGGAAGTTCTCTGCTGCACCACCACAGAATCTATCTCTGCCAGTCCAGAATTATAAATCACTTCTCTATTAAACAGCCATGCTAAAAATGCAAACAGATGTACTTTAAATATATGTAACCATCTCTAATTCCCAGCAGATGAGCCAAAATCAAAGGATTGTCAAAAAAAAAAAAAAAAACCAAAGTAAGTGCTAGAATGTAATGAATGATTTATTTGACTTAAGGACACCAGAAATTCATATTTTTGTACACACAGTGAAGAGATACACAGATACGGGTTCTTAGAATGGGACTATGTTTGGGAACTGTGTATTTTGCCAATTTGGGGTACACTAAATCTTGATTATTCTGAAATTTTACTTTATAAGATTATTCATTCATGCAGTGACCCAGGACAGACTTGATGGAGGGGAAAAAAGGATCTGCTTACATTCTCAGTTTAGTGTAGTGTGAAGCCCTTGTCTGTCACCTCCTTGACCTTCATCCCTAGGCCAGGACAATGAAGCCGTTTGCTCAGAATGATGGGCCCCTAGACTCGGTAGTACCCTTAATCTTCAAACCAAAGTAAGGTTCCATTCACCAGACTGACTTACTTAGGCAATAGTGGGTTTAGGCATTTAAGAAAGATTTGACTGAACTATGTTTCTTTGCTCAACAAACAAACATCAACATTGTTCTCCACTCCCTGAACTTGACTTAACTGTGACTATAGATAAACATCTGCACATGCTCTCTCTCTCTCTCTCTCTCTCTCTCTCTCTCTCTCTCTCTCTCACACACACACACACACACACACATAAATGACTGGCATTCTAGAAGAAGGAAGAACTTTTCAGGTAACTGAAGGTTACCCACTTAAGAGATTTTTGTTTAGCACTGCAACAGAATTCTTCTGAACTATGTTATTTGCGTGCCTACTTTCTTCATCAAAGAATGCCAAACAGTTGTTTCATTCTGTGATTCTTCTGGGAGTTGTCATAACTGCCTGGCTGTCACCATAGACTGTCAGGTGACTGCCTTTGAGTTCACAGGCTTCCATTTGTAGCTTCTATCTGGCATGCTTCAAGAACTGGTGTTCCAAAACCTAGTTTGCTAGATTTGTTCTCTGGTTAGGATGTATGTCTCTCCAAAATTCACACACAGGAACTTAACCCCAAGTGTGATAGTATTAAGAGGTGGGGCCTTTGGGGAAGCAATTAAGTTGTTAATTGCTGTCCTGATGAATGGGATTAATGCCCATATAAAGGGAGATTTGGAGAGCTCTCCGGCCCCTTTTTCCCCTCCATCCTTTCTGTCACGTGGGGGAACAGTAAGAAAATACTCACTGGGAACCAGAGACCAGCTGGTTCACTAGACACCGAGTCTCACCAGACATTGAGTCTGCTGGCACATTGATTACGGACTTGCAGCCTCCAGAACTGTGAGAAAATACATTTCTGTTTTTCATAAATTATGTTTCAGGCATTCTGTCATAGCAACATGAATGGACTCAGACAATTTGTACTATAAATTGAGTTGGTGAGTCCTATAGAAATACCTATGCACCTATCCTGCAGAGTAATACTCTCATGAACAAAGTCATAGGATTGACTTTCAGAGATCCAGGGGTTCTTTTGTGGGCGAGATCTTTGGGGAACCCCTTTCTTCCTTATCTCATGATTGGCCTTGAATTAATGATTTTAAGATAAGTAGGGTTTTACTCTTGGATATCAATTGTAACTTTGAAGAGCATTTGCCAGGAGGTGCCTGGCATGAAAGTGGGGTCCCTGCTTTGCCTTAGGTCTCTACCCTCATGACTCAATTAAGAGGCCCCACCTTCTAATACTATCACATTTATCATTAAGTTTCAACACATACATCTGAGAGACATTCAGATCATAGTACTGTTTTTCACACAGCACCGCCCCCCATTACCCAACTAGCCTCTCTTTCTTCCCTTATTACTTTTGATAAATGTAGACTATTCAATGACCTCTTCAATCCTATGACTCAGTGGCTTAGTTTTTTGACTATAAATCACAAAAAGGTGGCTTAACAATTGAAAATTTTATCAAAATGGTTATGATAATGACTTTATTACTCTCTGAGGCTTCCAGATCTTCTTTTCGTTCCAGGGAAGCTGGCCATGCAAACGCATCTGAGAATTGCTATTAACCTCTGCTGAATTAAAAACAGGGGCGAATGAACAATGTTGGAAGCAGGCCGAACCCTTTTCAAAGATAATGGTCATATTATAGTATCCCCAGTTTAAATATAACACTTTTGCATTATTAAAAAGGCATATTAATTCATGGTAAACTGAAAATTTAATTTAATTTTCTCTAGATTAGCTAGAAAAAAAAAAAGAAGGAGACTCTTTACTCTGCTTAATTTGGGTACCATAAGGACAGAAAATCTTTTCAGGAGAGCCTCTATGACATGGCACATGGCCTGCTGACTTCTGCCTTAAATGCCCAGTTCTTTTGCCCAGTTACTCTTCCCCATGAATCCGACATAGCACCCAAAAACACAAACCTACTTACATTCTATATACATTTTTCTCTACATACGTTCTATAACCCCTTTTCATCTCTAAGCCTTTGCTCCTAATCTGTCTCCTTTGATCCACCTTCCTCCCAGCCGCCAAATTTAGCACTTCTTGCAACGCATAACTCAAACCGCACAGCCAACATGCACTGTCCTCTGTCTCTCTTGAGCTCTTAGCAGCAGGGGTGGGGGTAAAAGAAATGAGTAGTCCCAAATAAAATAAAGCAAAGTGCTTTGCAATAGATACATGTCTTTCGGGAAACATTCCAGATCAAGAAGATCTTTGGCATTTTTTGTCCGTCTTAGGAGGTCCCATCTCATTTACCTTTGTGTCTTTGGTGATGGGAACTCAGGATGTGGAGTGGGAGCCACCAGTACTCAGTTGGGAACTCTGGTGGTGAGGTTGGTTGGAGCTGTGACACCCTCACCATGGCAAGGCTTTTATGATGGGACCCTGACACCCATTCCATAAATACTATACTATATAATTATTTTTGAAATGATAATCCTTGAAAAAGTTGAAAATAACTCAGTGGGGTTGTTCAGCTGGAATAGATTACTAGAGACAAGAGACTCTTTGTTTCCACTCCTGAAAGAATTTGAATGTTTGCATACACAAAGTCTGTTTCCCATCCCAGGACAAGCCCCCAACCTCAAGTTAACCATTAAAGCGGTGCTTCTTTTTTTCTTTTTGTTTGAGTTGGAGTCTCACTCGGGCCATGGCATGCTCACAGCCACCACAACCTCGACCTTTTGGGCTGAGGTGATCCTTCCACCTCAGCCTTCTAAGGAACTAGAACCACAGGCCCGCGCCCAGCTAATGTTTTTTTTTTTTTAATTGTGGAGACGAGGTCTCATCAAATTGCCAAAGCTGGTCTCGAACCTTGGGCTCAGGCAATCCTCTGACCTCAACCTTCCCAAGTGCTGGGAAAGTGATGCTTCTATTGGGCACAAAAGATGATATGAACAAGGGCAAACCAAACATAGTGCCGATAGTCTCTACCAGCAGAAGCTCAGTGCCAAAGTATGACCGAGATGATAAATTGTAGATTGTAACAAATGTGCTTACTACCCATTCATTCTGATGCATTCATTTATTCATTAACACATTTCACAAATAGTTCTGATGCATCTGCTATGTCCCAGGAATTCAATGATGCGCAAATAGAAAACTAAGGGTACCTAATCAGAGAGATAGAAAAGAATCGAATGTAACTACATAAACAAATGTAAAATTGTAAGTGGGAGAACTATTCTGAAACCTCAAGAAAGGTAGGAGATACTAGTGATGGCCCATGATAGTGGAATTAAAGCCGGAAAGGTCCAGTGAGACTTTCCCTGAGGATCTGAGCTGAAACTGAGATCTGAAGGATGAAGAGAGGGTAAAGAATGGTGGGAAGAATATTCTAGGCAGAAAGAAGTTGCCAAGTCCTGTGGGGGAGGGTTAGGTGAGCTTGCTGTTCTAGGGAAGATGGGAAGGAAGAGATGGGAGATATATGTAGCCCCTAAGGACCTGGTGCACCCCGTCATCTTAAGAGCAATGAAAAGTACTCATGGAGAAAGTCTGAGGGGAAAGGATAGGGTGGGGTCATATCACGGTTACACATAGAAAATAAATCCCTTTTTCTTTAGAGCAGAGAATAAATGGAAGGGGAGTAAGCATGAAGTGAATAGAACACTCAGAGGCCACAGGCAGGGATACACAGCTTGACCATTAGCTGGGAAGCCACTGTAGACACACAATCTGACCATTCACTGGAAGGCCACTGTGGCCCAGACAGGAAAACAGGCAGTCTGGACTTTGATGGATACAGTTGAGTGGAGAGAAATGGATAATGTTAAGAGATGCTGTGATCCACATGACAAGGTGACCCACTGATTATGGGTTGTTAGGAAAAAAGAGGTATCAAAGATGACTGCTAAATTCTCTGCTCTGGACGAAAATAACTCAACTTTGAAGGGAGCTGCATACTTTGAATGCTTCTGAATTGGTCCCCCAGGCTACTCCAATCAACTGCAAAGCTTTTATCGTTCATAAAGCATGACATTAAATTAAGACCTTTCTTTTTAAATTTGCTGTGTACATTCAACACCATAATGAATAAGCAGAAAATGAAGATTTCTAAATTCTTTAACTATGACACTTGATTAGTTTTCTGTTTTCAAAATAGAAATCACAACTGTCCCCAATATACAGTTAGATTCCAAAATTTGCCTAAGTTAAGCAACTGCAAAAAGGATTCCCAGTAATGACCAGAGGAAATTAACATCAGCAACAAAATTTGATGACATAAAAGAGCTTTTGTAACATATGATTAGTTCCTAAATTGTTAGCATTGTTAAAACATTCTGATTTGAGAGTAAGCATATCATGAACAAGAAATCACCCATATTTTTTAATCCCTTTTAAATTTTAGATATATATACCAAGAAAATATGCAGTTTTCTAAGAATAGTATTTTGCAAAAAGTTAAGAAAAAATAAGAGCTTCAGTTGGGTGTGGTGGCTCACATCTATAATCCCAGCACTTTGGGAAGCCAAGGCAGGAGTATTGCTTGAGTCCAGCAGTTGGAGCCCAGCCTAGGCAATATAGTTTGACTTTGTCACCAAAAGAGAGAGAGTGAGCAAGAGAGAGAGAGAGTTTCCTTTCAGAAGAATATGTATATATATATTATTATTATTAGAATATATATATTTTACAAGTACATGATTTTTATAAAATCACATTATCTCTTTTGACCTCGCCTTCTTTCATAATGAATATTCAAACTACATGTTGTCCAAGTTCTCTTTGGTTCTTAAGATTTTCTGATTCCATTATTTTATTATTATTTATTGATTGATTAATTTATTGATATTATTTCTTTCCTTCTGCCTGCTTTGGGTTAATTGCTTTTCTTTTGTAGTTTCATATGGTAGAAGCTTAGAGACATTTCTTTTTTTTTTTTTTTTTTGAGTTGGAGTCTCACTCTGTCACCCAGGCTGGAGGGCAGTGGCATACTCATGGCCACTCCAGTGTCAACCTGCTGGGCTCCAGCAATCCTTCCGCCTCAGCCTTCCAAGTAGCCGGAACTACAGGCACATGTACTGCACCCGGCAAGTTTTTGATTTATTGTAGAGATGAGGTCTTGCCAAGTTGCCTGGGGTGGTCTTGAATCCGCAGGCTTAGGCAATCCACTGGCCTCAGCCTCCCAAAATGCTGGGATTACCAAGCCCAGCCTGATTCCATTATTTTAATATCACTTCCCCTACCCAACAATAAAAGAACGTTAGCTGTTATTTTTTGCTTTATCATAAAATAAAGATTGGGAAGAAAAGAAAATCTCATAGGTTTGGAAGTTTTCCATGTGACAGGCTGTGTGTGTGTGTGTGTGTGTGTGTGTGTGTGTGTGTGTGTCTCATTGTTAATTGCAGCACTTGTCACACCTGTGTAAGGAATGTTTCCTTTTACCTAACCAGTGGATAGACAACTGATATTTAAAGAACAGTTGTATATTTTAACTCCTGTAAAATTACTTGAGGCAGGATTCTAACATAGGAGTGTCTGGCTTCCAAGCTGAAATTCTCTCCCTAGGACATTAGACTCCTTCACCTCTCAGTCAACTCGTGCCCATCCTCTCTCTGTGAAGACAGGAATACTCTAACTTTGATTAGCAAGCAATGTTTTAATTTTTGTCCCATTAACCTTTAAAATTGAAAAGTGATTGTTGTTTACTGCTTTTCATCCATGAGCAACTGAAAAGATTAAGCAACAGCCTTGAGCGGCTGAGACATGACTGGAACCTTGTTTTCCTATTTAGTTTATTTGCCAAATACATGACCCTACACCTCAAGACTTGCAGGAGATTAGGCCTGCAGAGAAGTGAGAGGAAGAGGAACTGGGAGAAGAAATGATGGGATAGAGTTCTGGGGCTGAAGGAAGCAAGAGGGAAGGTAAAGAGCCCTTTCACCAAATGGCATCCTGTGTACAAGGCACTCATTAAAAAATTCTGGTAAGACTCGAAAGCATCTTGCTAATGAAACTGGAAGTCATTTGATAAATTAAAACTGGAGAATTTTTCATCTTACGCAGGACATGAGTTAGTGAATATAAAGTTATAGTTCAAGACTTAAGCCTCAGGGTTCCAGACCAGCACCGAAGAGCAGAGTTTAATTCATGAACAAGAAAGGCATCAGCAGAGGAGTGAGCACCAAGGCTCATCCCCATCAAGGACTTACTCCAAGACACATGAATTTATCAGGAATGCCTTTCTGATGTCTTAACATAAATGATAATTCAAGCATCTTCCATCAAACGGTACTGCAGTCTGTGCAGTGTAGGAACTTCACCAAACCCATGACAGTAAATGCATGTTCCTCTTACCAAATTTTTGTAGGACTGACTATACATGGGCATCCTCAGTAGCCTCTGCTCTCAATAATTCATAATTAATATTAATATTTACTAAGGCAAGTGTGGCCACTCGTAGAGAGGAATAGTTTTTGCTTATTTTTGGTGGTATGTGATCTCTAGGGCCAGAGAATGGTGAGGCTTGAAATCAGATGTCAGTTGTTAATTGACTTTCAAAACTACTTATCTCCTTAAATCTCTCTTGTGTTCTTCAGAAGAGGATAACAGTTCCTTCAACCAGTTTTAAGGATCCAATAAGAAAATAAATGGTAAAGAGAACCCTGTGAACGGTTGATGGCAATATAAAACAGTGAAACTGCTATGGAGAATCGTAAAGTTTCCTCAAAACAAGTGAAATCAAAATCTCAAAGAGATGTCTGCACCCTCATGTTCATTGCAGCACTGTTCACAATAGCCATGATGTGGAAAAAAACTAAATGTCCTTTGACAGATGAATAAATAAATACAATGAAGTACACACACACACACACACACACACACACACACACACGCACGCACGCACACGGAAATCCTGCCATATGAGACAACATTGATGAATCTGTAGGACATTATGCTAAGTAAAATAAGCCAGACACAAAAGGACAGATACTGTGTGACTCCACTTATATGAGTTATCTAAAATAGTTAAATTCAGAGAAGTAGAAAGTAGAAATGTTGCTGGGGGTTGGGGGTAAGGGAAAATGGAGAACTGCCATTCAACAGGTCTAAAGTATTTGTTGTGCAGGATGAATGAGTTCTAGAGGTCTGTTGTACAACATTGTACTTTAGTTAACAATATTGTACTGCACACTTAAACATTTAAGTGTGTAAATCTCATGCTGTTTTTACCACTATCATAATAATCACAAAAGTTTAAAGCACTGTGCCAGATGTACCTACGAGGTGTTCTTCCTGTCTCCAGCCACGCCTCACCCCATCCTTCTCCCCCAAATTGTTCACATCCTCCTGGACTTTACCCGCCTGCCACACAAGGAAAGATTCAGAGTAGGCAAGGCTGAGTAAGGGGATCATTCAAAACGCCGTAAGTACTGAGTGCCAGGCTCTGTCATTGTGATCAGGTGGGGAAACCCCTGCTATGTGTTTGAATGAATCCTCAGGCTAGGAATTGTTCTACACCTGCCTTTCATCCCGTGTTTCAGTGCTCTCATTCACTAGAGCTATGATTTATTTAACCTGCAAAGAAATTTCAGGAAGAAAATAAGTGGATGAAAAATCAATAATAATGAACAATCTCCCATTCAGAAATATCATTAGGGATTTTTTTTCCTTATCTCACTGGTAAAGCAAATATAACAGATATTATTATGAACTCCATAGCTCAAGCTTAATGGAACTAATAATCAGAGAGATTCTCCAGATCAATAATTCTCAGGTTGTTTTTTTGTAGTCAAGGAATTCCCAGTGTGTGTTTCAGATCAAATCTGACACTTCATTTTGAAAACAATTTGGAGTGACTTTTGTGCCTACGAAAGATGCCAAATTGATAGCTGAAAAAATTGATGGGTTTAATCGAACACTGAAGAGATAGTAAATGATCAGTCAGATAGCCAGTTTGTTTCTTTTGCATTTCAAAGGTTTTTGGCTCATCAAACCACTTTGAAATCCTTATTTATTGATTGATTAATTGATTTGCAATTTCTTTCATTTCTAACGCAGAGTAGACCAGTACTGTGTCCTTCATTTTAAGATAGGAATAAAAGAGATTGGCACAAATTTTGTTTCAAATAAGCCATTATTTTCTTTTGATAGTTAGATGTCAGAGGTCCTCCACCCCACAGTGGGTTTAGATGGTGCCAGAAGACAGATGATTGGCAGGTTGAAAGAAGGAGAAATGGGAATTGGGAGAGGATCCATGTCTCTTCATTTTAGTAAGACCCTAGGATATTATCTAAGGGTCATAATTGCAAGGACAGAGAGTTTGAATTAGCATTAAACATGTTGTGTCAGTAACATGTATAACGCTTCAATAATGTTTTATATTTTTAAGAACAGGTTTTAGCCTTATGAAGAAATTAGAGAAAAATATTTCTGGTTTGGGAATTGAAGGTTATACAGGAAAGTTAAATGGCTGCAGAATCTGCTCTGGCGCCCGGAGAACCGACTACTGTATTCACATTCCCTCTTGTCCCCACCCCTCCTGTCTTCTCCCTCATACACATACAGACACACACATGTTGAGGTGATGTTGTGTGCCAGGAACATGGAAAGTTCTTTGGGAAAGCAAGAGGAATCATATAGGGTCCCTATCCTTAATAAGAAGCAGGTAAGGATTTGCTCTTCAAAAAAGGCCAATCGATACACTGTTTCTCAGTTCTTACAAAAATGGGACAGATAAAATAAACCTTGATCAGATGCAGAAATGGTCATTGGAGATGGGTTTCTCTTGTCTTCTTGCTCCTTGTAGCTGTGAGTTCCCCATCTTGAGGGGACTGATGCAACTTCATTTCCACCTGGATCTTGTGTCTTTGGGTCCTAGCGGAAAGCGCCTCACAAGCTGTGAACCTGGGACACAGCCTGTCAGAGCCATAAGAGGCTTGAATGTCCTTTGGTCCAACCGCCTTATTTCACAGTAGAGGGTCGGAGGCTCACACCGATAAAGGGACTTGTCTTGTGTCCCTGTCTGAGTTAGATATAAGGACTGGGGATGGCACAAAATCTGTCCAAGTCCTTAGTAGTCTCTCTCATTCCTGTAATCTTCTCACTGAAAGATAAAGACCCTGGTTTGTCCAAGTGAATAGATTTCATGCCACTGAATAAGTACTAAGTGCCAGATGTCATATTAATCTATAGAATATTTTATGAAGAGTAGAACCTAAATAAAACAAAGCTGATTATATTGCATAGTCAATCCAAATGATTCTACCTATGAGTGCATAAAATGATAATATATAGTTTTGTATTCCTGCAAAGAAAAATAGTTCATCTCATCCATTCAATTCAGAGCAAGATAATTGGCAACTACTTATTTTTGACATCTGTAAGACATCTTGAAAGGTTACACCTAGTGATAAATTCCTCTAGTAGGACAAATATATGGACTTTGCAGCAACTTGGATGGATTTAGAGGCTATCAAATTCAGTGATCTCTCAGAAACAAAGAACTGAGTACCACATATTCTCACTCATAAGTGGACCCTGAACATTACCATAATACTATAAGAAAAGGATTGGTAGTAGCGGGATACTGGTGGGAGTGGGGGGAACGACACAACATCAATAAGAGTACCTGGTCTCAAACCAGGCAAAGTGGGGACCAAAGGAAGGCCCAAACTTTACCTGTACGATGTCCACGTGTATACCTAATCCTGAATTGTACCCCACATCTTCAAAATAAAATATATTAAAAAAAATAAATGTCTCAAAGCAAAAAAAACAGATTCTTCTTGCATGTTCAATTGTTTCACTATTTTCTACTCTGCTTTAATCTTGAATCAAGATAGGAACCTCCCAAACCTCTGACAGGACCTTCTGTGCTTAAGATCTTAGGATCGCAGATTTTATGCACATCACACTGAGTCATATCTTGGGAACAGTGTCTCTGACGTGGAGAAAGATGGCTAGCATGATCTTGGTCTTGTTTCTGTCCTCCCATGTGGCTTGAGAGATGGCTGACGAACACTGGGCAATCGTGAGTGGGGAATTAAGATTCTCACAAGATCAGGTTGCAAACCTGCCAGGCATTATACATAGTTTTGGGCACTCAGTCAACATTACACATGGACACACCAGGAGCATCCCTAGAAAGACAAATTCTCCCTTTGTGCATCAGGCTGGATGGTTAGAACCAAGATGCAGGTGTCAGGATAAAATCAGACCTGGGAAGCTGTCAGTGGATCTAATAGCACAAAACAGGAGGTGGTCTCAGCAAGTGTAATCACAGGGGGAATCAACATGCAAGAATAGTACTAGTGCAAGAAACAGACATAACATCGTAACTAGGAAGCTAGAAGTCAACAAAACTCAAATCAGCCATGTGGTCAGCATCAGAGAGCTGAGGGTAGAGGATGGCTGGACACAATCAAAGCAGGGTGCTGGTCTCCAAAGTTTGGGTTATAGTCATATTGTCAACATCAGGACTCAGGCTCAGGAAGACAAAGTCTATTGACCAGTTATCCAACAAAGCAGGAAGGCAGAACCAGCCTAGCAATGAAGGGGACATGAAGTGGAGACCCAGAGGGCTGGACTGGCACACCTGGGTGTCTTCTGACTGATGTCATAGTTCCTAGAGACCAGGCTACATTTAAGGGCCAGGTGCCTCAACAGTGAAAAGAGGAGGGCTGTGGAGACTGGGAGCACATAGGACTTCACCCTGATGACATCACAGACTTGTCACTGTACTCAAAGTAAGACTGTGCATATCAAAACACTACATAAAGTTTTCTTCTCATTTGAGTTATTCTTACTGTACCATTCTTATCAGCGTGTTAGTGTGGGAATTTCTCAGGTAAATTTGTTGATGGCATTCTGAGAAATATGAAATTCAGAAACAGTTTATTAATGAGTTCAATTCAATTAACAAAGTAACATAAATTTAAGGTTCTACATATAAAGGCAAACTGCTTTTTCTCTATACTACCAAATTATGTTACTTTGTCTATACTTGCCTTCCTACGACAGAGGAACCTTTTCTGGGGTTTCACCATAACAATCCTGCATTATTCATTGGAAGATGAAAGAGAGAGAGTCTGCTTCCAGACCTTTCTGGATTATTCAGATTTTCTCAGTAATCTCTGGACTCCATGGTGCTGGACACTCACTGACTTCACAAGGGGAATTAAACTTTTCTTGGCCAGGCAGGGTGACTCACACCTGTAATCCCAGCACTATGGGAGGCTGAGGCAAGAAGATTGCTTGAGCCTAAGACTTCAAGACTAGTCTGGGCAACATAGCGAGAACTTGTCTCTAAAAAAAATAAAATAATAGAAAAATAGCCAGACGTGGAGGTCAATGCCTGTAGTCCCAGCTACTTGGCAGTCTGAGGTGGAAGGATTGCTTGAGTTTAGAAGGTCAAGACTGCAATGAGCTATGATGGTGTGACTCCAGTCCAGCTTAGATGACAGAGTGAGACCCTGTCTCAAAGAAACAAACAGCAACAACAAACCTTTTCTATAAGAAACAATCACTGGCCAGGTGCGGTGGCTTAAATCTATAATTCCAGCATTTTGAGAGGCTGAGGTAAGAGGACTTCCTGAGCCCATGGGTTCAAGACCATCCTGGGCAACTTGGCGAGACCTCATCTCTACATTAAATCAAAAAATTAGCCAGGCATGGTAGCGCACACTTACTTAGAAGGCCGAGGTAGCCAGCGGTTACTTGGAAGGCTGAGGCAGAAGGATCGCCTGAGCCCAGCAGGTTGATGCTGGGGAGGCTGTGAGCGTGCTACTGCACTCCAGTCTGGGTGATGGAGTGAGACTCCAACTCAAAAAAGAAAAAAGAAAAAGAAAAGAAACAATCACTGAGCACCTTCTCTGTACAAGGCCTTGTACGGTATTGTTTCCTTCATAATAATAGGCCTCACAATAATGCTAGGAGGATCCTTATTTTACAGATGAGGAAAATAAGAAGCAGTGAAATTGCCTCAGGTCGTATAACATGTGAAATGAAGGATCCAGAGGTCTCCAGAGTCCATGTTCTCTGGCCCACAGAGGTTTTCCAGGTGTGACTTCCTTGTTCTTCACCCGGGACTCCCCCACTCAGAACCTATACTCCCAGCAGGACAGCAGGAGAAGACTGCAAAGCCCTGTCAGGCCCTACCAACCTGCAGGTCTCTCTTCCACATAAAACCTCCTGCAAGTTAGGTCCAGAAATATTGTTGTTGCTCTTTTTACTAAGTAACCTAATTCAAAAGTTCATGTTTTGTCTAGCAGTAAAGACATTAAAACTTCACGGTTATTTTTCTGAATGCTTCAGTTTTTACTTGCTTTATCTTGGCTTCTGTCATGTTTAAACTTAAGGTGCTGGAAGTGGAGGCAAGGCAGTGAACCAGAAAAGTCTATGCAACTTTTCTGACCTTGGAAGAGGTGAATTTTGTCAGATGAGAAAAGAAGTGGCAATTAACTTAGGCAGGACTTGGCTGAGATCTGTTGAAAGAATGGACTTAGTTAACTGGGGGACCCTCCAGCAGAGTGTGAGATTGGGGATAAGGGCAACACTAATGTACAGAAAATGCTTCTCGAAGACCAGATGTGCCAGTGCCCCTGTTGTCCCTTCTTCATCCCCATTGGTGCCCTGGGAAGGCTCTAAGCTCCCCCCAGTGGCTGTTTCCTTGACCTCCTTCATCACTCTCCTAACTAACCATTCATGTTCTTTCTGCCTCTTGCTACTTCACTGTCTGTACCCAAAACCACTTGGTGCCCTCTCTCCTAGACCATTTACCCACTGCAGATGAGATGTAACATATCAGTCACTGATCACAACCAAAAGGTACCAGGAAACAGCCCCCACTGAAGGTTGCCCCTGTGACCTCCTCTTAAAGGGCATGATGGCTTATGGATGAGTTTTAAGCATTTAAACCTATGAATGGTCTTTGAGGCCAACTGTCAACCTTGAAGATAGCCATTGTTCTATTCCACACGCCAGAAAGGGAACTGTCCACGGTGCTGCCTTTGCATCCGACAGCTACAGGACTGCCCTGTGGTAGGAACCAGCTAGGCATGTGACTTAGACTCAGGCAGCCGTGTGTTTCAGCATGCAGCACTGTAGGAACAAATACTTACTTACTTCAGGACCAGTGGAAAGAAGTCGGGACTTGGGAAGGTCCCTAACAGGGTAGGACAGGATGATGGGGTGGGTAGCATGAGGTGATACCTGAAGGGGGCAGCTACTGAAAAATCATAATAACAGGGGGAACATGCATTTTAGTGGGTGGGGTACTATCTGATTAAGTGTAGCCAAGATCCAGCAACCCAGAGTCCTTGCCACAGAAACAGGTTGTCCCCGCAAACACCAAAGTGCAGAAACAGGAACTCTGAGGGTGGACACGCTTGGAAGTTCAGGCAGGTAGACTTGTCACCTGGGATGATTATCCAATGACAGCAAAATCCTAGGTACTGAGCAGGGCTTTGGGGTTGGAGCCCCAATCCCTGTAAAATAGATTAGCACCATCAGAACAAGTGCACATGTCCAGATTGAAACAATGTTAAGGGTGACCTGATAGTGATTCCTGCTTGAATGCCCCCTATTTTTTCCTATTTCTGAGGTTATTTTTGAATCTTGGAGGCTGTGTATGGAGAACAAATGGCCCCATTAAAAAGTGGGGAAAGATGGCTACTGGGAAGTCATCCCACATTCACAGAGATCCTTTGAGATTGTGTTTGGAGGACTCTGTGCAGGACTCCATGTGCGCATGCTCTTTTATTTTTTGAAAAAAACCCTTTTGTCCTGCCAGGCAGTTGATGGTCTTCACATATTACACCTGCACGACTCTCATAAGGGTATCTGTGTCTGTTCCTCTAGCTGTATCTGTATTTGTATCTTGATGCTGCCAAGCATAGGCAAGGTAGGCAGAAGCCAGAAGTCAGCAGAAAACAGCTGAGATAAATTACATACAATGCAGAAGGAATGCAGATGGAAATAGATGGTGTAAGAGTTTGAAGAAACCAGGAGCCATGAAGTGCTAAAGTCTGCAAGGAAGCTCTTGAAGCTCCTCTCACTATTTATATCACAGATTACTAAATTTCCTGCTAGTGTCAAAAATAAGTCACTGCCAGTTGCTCTGTTTTGAAGACAGAAACATGGTTACAATTATATCACTTAGAAACCCAAGAATGAAACTGTGTTGAATCTAAGGAAGAATATGTTTAGATAGTGAGTCTTCCCAGTTGTAAATTAGTCTGTGAGAATTGAATTCAGAAATTATCATTATTATTATTTTTGTTAAAGCTGGAACAGAAAGGGAAGCACTTTTCTGGCAAGGTTAGCAGTAGGATGTGGTTATAAATTATGTCACTGGGGAGGGAGAGGGCTTCTACAAGCATTCATTCATTTTCTCATTCAGTAATAGTCTATTCATCATTGCAGTGACATAAAATGCTTAGAGAATACAGGACCAGAGGTCAAGGAGCTTATACACTAGTTAAGTGTCAAACATACTTGGTGTGAGCTAGATGAGTCTCCAAAATCCATATGTTGAAGTCCTAACCTCCCTGTACCTCAGAAAGTGACTGTATTTAAGGGGGGTCTTTACAGATGAAATTAAGTTAAAAGGAGGTCATAAAGGTGACTCTAATCCAATATGGCTGGTGTCCTTATATAGAAAGGAAATTTGAATATGGACACAGACAGACACAGAGAGAGAAAGCCATGTAAAGATGAAGGTAGGGATCGGGGTGATGTGTCTTCTACAAGCCAAGAAATGCCCAAAACAGCCAGCAAACTGAAAGTTAGGGGGAAGATCTGGAACAGATTCTCCCTCTCAGCCTCAGAAGGAACGAACCCTGCCAACACCTTGATCTCAGACTAGTAGTCTCCAGAACTGTGAGATAATAACTTTCTGTTGCTTAAGGCTTCCAGTCTGTTGTACTTTGTTACAGCAACCCTAGGAAGCTAATACTTTGTTTATTTTTTTAGAAACAGGGTCATCCTCTGTTACCCAGGCTGCAGTGCAGTGGCACAGTCATAGTTCATCTGTAGCCTTGAACTCCTGGGTTCAAGCAATCCTCCAGCCTCTGCCTCCAGAGAAGAAGGAATTACAGGCACACATGACCATGGCTAGCCAATTATTTTATTTTTTTTAAGATGGGGTCTTTAAAATATTTTCAAAAGGGGTCTTGTCAACAGGCATATGAACCAATGGAACAGGATAGCGATTCCAGAAGCAAAATCTCAATTTCTCAACCAACTCATCTTTGACAAAGCCTCCAACAACAACCATTGGGAAGTGTCTATTCATGTCTTTTGCCCACTTTTTTAATGGGGCTGTTTCTATTTTTTGTTTTTCCTTTCAGCTGTTTGAGTTCCTTGTAAATCCTGGATGTTAGGCCTTTGTCAGATATACAGTTGGCAAATATTTTT
>CAUYQG010242388.1:0-10483 GCA_963574415.1 Tarsius wallacei
TTTTTTTTTTTTTTTGAGTTGGAGTCTCACTCTGTCGCCCAGACTGGAGTGCAGTGGCCGCTCCCGGCCACCGCAGCCTCGACCCGCTGGGCTCCGGCGATCCTTCCGCCTCAGCCTTCCAAGTAGCCGGAACTACAGGCGCGCACTACCAAGCCCGGCTAATTTTTTGACTTATTGTAGAGATGAGGTCTCCCCAAGTTGCCCAGGCGGGTCTCGAACCCGCGGGCTCAGTCAATCCACTCACCTCAGTCTCCGAAAGACGCCGGATTACAGGCTGAACCACTGAGCCTGGCTCTGTAGCCGTTCTTTTAGCATTGATCACTGACCTCATAGATTTAAGTAACATGCATATATTGGTAACTTGTGGTTCATTGACTCTTTCTAATTGTTGCCTTGTTTTGGTTTGTTTCCACGGCAGGTTCTAAAGTTTCTATTTTTGAAATTCTGAACATATATAAAAAGGAGAGAATAGTATAATGGACACCCATGAATACCCACTGCCCAGCCTCAAATAGTTCTCCGTTCATGAATGACCATGTGTTTTGCTGATATTTTTAAGGTATTGTTGTTCTGTCTTCTAACTTCCTTTCTACTAAGAAACCTATTTCCATTCTAATGACTCTTTGTCTGTGAACTGTGTTTGTCTGTTGTTCCTGTTTTAAAGTTCTCAGGATTTTCTATTTAGTGATGGTGTCCTGAAATTTTATAATAATAATTGTGTGTGATCATGTTTTTTTCTCATTCTGTGAAAGACTTTTCCATGCACAGGTCTTCTGTGCTTGGACATTTGTATCTTTCAGTTCTGTGAGATTTTCCTTCAGACCTTTTATGGAAAGTTTGTTTTATTTTAGTTTCCATATTTAAAGTTTCCAAGAGCTATTATTTATTCTCTATCTATGTGTGTGGGTGGGCGGGGGGAGCAGTGTGTCTCTGTTCATGTGTGTATTCATCCTGTTCTTGTTTCATGAATGCATCATTTGCGTATCTCTCCAAGGATATTAATGTAGATTTTTTTTAAAGTTTATTTTTGCTTCCCTTATTGACTATTTTTTCTATGTTGAGGTTTTCATTTCTTACTTTTTTAAAAAAATCAAATTTCTGGTGATGCTTGACTGTTTTTTCACATCGATGACTGAGGTATTAAAAACCAGATTGTTAGAGTACATGGTGGGGCTTGTGGGCAAGGGAAGGCCGTCTACACCCAGTTTCTTTCTTTCTTTTTTTCTTTTTGAGTTGGAGTCTCACTCTGTCACCCAGACTGGAAGGTAGTGGCACGCTCCCAGCCACCGCAGCCTCGACCTGCTGGGCTCCGGGGATCCTTCTGCCTCAGCCTTCCAAGTAGCTGGAACTACAGGCGCACGCTACCACACCCGGCTAATTTTTAAAAAATTCATTGTAGAGATGAGGTCTCACCAAGTTGCCCAGGCGGGTCTCGAACCCTCTGGCTCGGGCAATCCACTCACCTTGGCCTCCCAAAGTGCTGGGATTACAGACTGAGCCACCGAGCCCGGCCTCACCCAGTTTCTAATTGTCTGGGAACAGGTGGGGCCGGAGCTCCTGTGGCAAGGAAGCTCTCCTAGGATCCCTGCCTAGAGCTCATTCATGCACCATCTTTGGCAGGGCCTGGATCCCCATGTCCAGAGCATCTGTGGTTAATTTTATCCACTGAATAAATCGCTAGTCTCCAGCAAGATGGAGAAGCAAGGGCTTATGTTCCTCCCCTGCTTGGAACGTGAGAGGGACCCATTCTTGTTGGGTTTCTTGAGATAGATTACCTCTCTTCCCATCAGTGTCTTCGGTTGTGGACACAATCTCTGTCTTTACCATTTCCCCATCTGTTCCTGCCTTCCATATACTTGTCGAAATATCTCACCGGCTGTTGTTTTTTCCCTCATTTTCTTTGTTATTGTGAATAATACCTTTAAAATTATTTTGTAGAGTTTTGGGTAAAAGAAGATAAATCCATCTGGTCAATACACCATGTTAAATAGAGCATATATTTGTTTTCCCAAAGTCATTTTTCTGATTTCACTTTTTTCTTCCCCTTAAATATTTTATCTGTTTATTTTGTGCTGATTACTCTAAACTATCTACCTTCGAGAGATTTATTTTTAAATCTTTCACTATTTCTTCCCTGTTAAAGATCAAATTAGTGATAGCCCTTGTCCTGTTTGATTCCTTTGACATTCTAAAAGAGGAAATTCTCTCCAATGTAGTCCAGAAAGCTATTTGGTGGTCTGCAGTCAACTGAATTGTTTTTCCAGAATGTAACGGGAGTTTAATGCCCTATCATAACCAGATGTAACTGAAAGCTTTGGTGAGTTGACCAAAAAAGGTTTCCTCAGCCTCTTCTTCATGTGGATGTCTATAAATAGACTCCACCCCGATGTTGCCCTCAGTCTTAATCTCTCTGCCTTAGCACCGTCTCGTTAATGGCTTCAGGTTTCCTGAGAGATTTTATTCAGTGGATCATGATGTTTATCCACACGGATGCAGAACGTTACTGCCATGATAATATAATGTGAGGAGGATGTGCAGGATTTTCTGCCTTGCAAGGAAAGAACTGAATTTCTCATTAACTTGAAGAAATTTTTATGATCATTGAATTATTCAGGTCTGGTCTTTTCAGAAAGCTACTCTAAAAGGGGAGGGAGAGGAGGAAAAAATAAATAATAAATGGTGTTTTTCGTGCGAAGTTAAAAAAATTTTTTCTTTCCCGGGGAACAGGGCGGACTCTGATAAGACCCTAAACCCTTCGCTTGTGTCTATTCCATACATTCTTCTCCTAGATAAGCAGCAACTCCTTTCCAACCTGACTGTGAGAGGGTTAATTGCAGACTGGGCCATGATTCAAATTTTCTTACAGTACTTTAAACTCTTGAGAACCCGTGTAGAGATTATTATCATTTCCTGCTTTAGCCAGCCTCCTAATCTGTGGTGACTGTATTTCACTGGTCCTGTTTTTTATGAGCCTGAAGTTCACAGTCTCACCCTTTGAGTACCAATAAAGGCTGCAGTAAAGGGACCGATCCAGACCCAGATAACTGCCTGGTCAGAACAAAGTGTCCCAGCCTAAGCACCATGACAGTAAACGGCAGCCACATTTCGGCAAAAAATCCCAGAGCATTGGGAAGAAAGGGCCATAAGAGACTGTGACTTTTAATCTTTTAGAATAAAAAATTAAATTTTACTTTTCCTGCTTAAATTTGAAACCCATTTGAAAGAGCAATTGACAAATGGTTTTATACAAATTTGTGGATCTGTATTTTCCTATATTTACTTTGTGCTCTATTCAGTTGTAACATTGTTAGAATGTCGTTTGCATAATTTAAAAATTGACAATGGAATGTTTTTCAAGACTGTAGGGGGAGAAGTGAGAAGGAGATGCCTACAGACCAGGGTGGTCCCCACCCGTTGTCAAGGTACTTGGAATGGTCTTTGTTCTTCCTAGAAGCAGTCATACACTTAAACTAATCCACAAAGTAACCTGATTTCTGCCTCCTAACATTTATCAGATGCTTAGCACTACAGAAAATACAATCTAAGTCTAATGTACATACAAGGGATGTTTCAAAACATTGGTCCTAAAAATAATTCAATCACTAAGAAATTCTCCTTTGGGTAAATATGTCAGTAGCAATATAGATTCACATTTTTTAGTAAATATTTCACTTTAATTCCCAATATACGTTTTGTTGCTTCTGAAACATAGATTGTAAGCAAGCAGATGAGGGAAAAAACACTTTATTTTTCCCAATGGAATTTAAGAGGATCAATTGTATTTAGAATCAATTTTATGTACTCGAAATATAGCATAATAATAAGATCTTTCTTGGAGCAGTAAGGGTTGTTATAACATGGGATTTCTTTCTTGGAGCTGTAAGTGTTGTTATAACATGGGCTTTTTTTTTTCTTATATGTCTGGACGTAGATTATTATTTAAATAAAAGCAATGCCTTTCAATACCCTAAAGTTTTTTTTTCTTTTTGAAATTTAGGTATGTTTGTCCTATTGATAAGGGAAGATTAATCCTTTAACTTATTTCAAATTTTACTCGTACTATTCAAACTGGTTCCACTCATTTTATGTTGAGACTATCCCCAGCCAGGATTGAACTGACACCAGGACCTCCTAAGCGTAAGGGGCTGTGTGGTCAGATGACGAAGGCAAGCTCTCTTCAGTTCAAACCTCAGCCCATAAGCCATCTTCAGGTGGACGTGCAATAGCAGGCATGTGATGTAGCCTTTCTCACAGTTTAATATAAAACGGAGATCAACATGGTCCTTACCTCACAGGGTTGTTGTGAGATTGAGTTAATATGTGAAAAGTCACTTAGGACCATCACTGGCTATTATTATTGTGGAAGAGGAAACACTGACTTGCTCAGATAATGATAATGATTGAATCATACCTATTGGATATGCACAAATAGCTAAAATTTCTCTCTGCTTCAAAACGTAAAGACATTGATTCCATGGATCTGGGACATGAGCAGGTATAGTGGTGTCAGAAATTCTGCTTTTTCGTTTGATGAGAATAATAGCGTTTTTCTCAAGTGCCTTTACACAGGTATTATAGGCAGGGGACTTGGAAAAACTAATGTATGGATAGAAGGTGAGTGTGTCTTCTCAAGGAAAGTCTTTGAAAGTTACTGATGCCATCAGTAATTAAAGTCTACTTCTGTTAGAACTGAAATTCTTTTCCTTTTACAGAAGTTTGAGACACCGGATGAAAGACACTAAAAATTATAAAGTAGATTTATGGTGAGGACATTCCAACATTCTCCATTAATTGTGTAGTTTCAAAGAGCCTAGAGCTACCTCTCCTTGCAGACAACAACTTGAGGAGAAGGGGAGGAGACGGATTCTGGAGGATAGGACCAGGGAGACAAACCCTTTCATGGGAAGAGGCTGTTCTACAGGGATGTTAAGCCAGACCTCCAGATCGCCAGATCTCTCATTTTTCCTTTGGCCAATGCCATCGCATCAACTTGTAGTTGATATATTGCCAGCAAATTATGATAATGCAGAGCCTAATTCATAGGTAGTCAAGTGGACCAACCAAGAGGAAAAGCTGATCTTTTTTGGGGGACACATGCAGGCAACACAAAACAATAGCCATTTCCTGGTGCTGTCTCTCAGTCGGGCACTTTCCTTGGTGGTGTCCCTTGTGTCTTACTCTTGCCATGTGCAGTTACTATCTTCCACTGCATGGATGATGAACACAGGACACCAAGAAGTGAGAAACTTGCCCAATATCACACGGTGCTGTGGTCTGAATGTTTGTATCACCCATATGTTGAAATCCTGACTCCCAAGGTATTGGTATTAGGAGGTGGGGCCTCTGGGAAGCAATTAGATCATGAGGATGGATCCCTCATGAATAGAATTAGTGCCCTTATAAAAGAGATCCCAGAGAGACCTCTCGCCCCTTCTACTGTGTAAGACACAGCAAGAAAGCACCATCTATGAACCAAAAAAATGAACCTCAAGAGACCTCAATGCTGCCTTGATCTTGGACTTGCAGGCCTCCAGAACTGTGAGAAGTAAACTTCTGTTGTTTATGAGCCACCCAGTCTAGTATTTTGCTATAGCAGCCTGAATAGACTGAGGCACACAGTGAGTGGATTCCAGAGGCCAGAGTTCCTTCCTTGGCCGCCATTTGTCCTTCCTCACTGCTTGGTACCTGCCTCCATTGCACATTCACGAGGCCTTCTCTTCCCTTCTTTCTCACTCCTTCCACTGGGTCTGGAAGTTCCCAAGCACCGCCGCTGAATCAGCAAAAAGTGCATGTGACAGACACAGTCACTGCATTTTGAGACAATTAAATCCCAGACAGACAACACTGATATGAGTAGAATGTACAAAGGCTCCTAAAAACAAGAACACAAATTCCACACCTAGCCTTCAGGGCCTGCTATGGTTTGTGTGTAGTTTGTTTGACCCTGCCAAGTCTCTTGTTTGGATCTCCGTTGTTGGAGGTGGGTTATGAGGGCAGATCCCTCATGAATGGCTTGGTGACATTCTCACTGGCACTAGTGAGTTGTCACTCTTGCTTGTTGTTAAGAGCCTGGCAACTCTCCCCATGCCATTGCTTCCTCTTTTATCATGTGCTGCCAGCTCCCCTTCATCTTCCACCACGAGTGGAAGTAGCTTGAGGTCCTCCCCAGAAGAAGATGCTGATGCCATGTTTCTTGTACAGTCCACAGATCTATGAGCCAAATAAATCCCCTTTCTTTATAAATTACCCAGACTCAGTTATTCCTTTACAGTAACACAAATGGATTAAGATAAGGCCCAAGTTCTTTCATCTACAAAATGAAAGCATTGAAACATAGGAAGATGTTCTATATGCTCATTGACCTGCTCATATCTGACAAAGGCCTAACATCTAGGATCTACAAGGAACTCAAAGGAAGAAAACAAACAGCCTCATTAAAAAGTGGGCAAAATACATGAATAGACCTTTCTCAAAAGAAGATATATGGGCAGCCAACAGACATGAAGAAGTGCTCAGCCTCACTCATCATCAGAGAAATGCAAATCAAAACCACATTGAGATACCACCTAACCCCAGTAAGTATGGCCATCATTAATAAAACAAACAACAACAGATGCTGGTCAGGATGTGGAGAAAAAGGAACACTTCTACACTGTTGGTGGGAATGTAAACTAGTGCAACCTCTCTGGAAGACAGTGTGGCAATTTCTGAAAGAATTAGAAATTGACCTTCCATATGACTCGGTAATTCCCTTGTTGGAAATATACCCGGAGGAACTCAAATCATTCTACAAAAAAGATACCTGCACACATATGTTTGTTGCAGCTCTATTCACAATAGCAAAAACATAGAACAAACCATGCTGCGCATCAAAGCTGGACTGGATTTTAAAAATGTGGTACATATACACAGTGGAATATTACACAGCCATAAAGAAGGACAAACATATGGACTTTGCAGCAACTTGGATGGATTTAGAGACAATCATACTCAATCATATCACAGAAACAAAGAACATAGTACCATATATTCTCACTCATAAGCGGACCATGAACAATTGTAATACGGTAAGAAAAGGATTAGCAATAGTGGGAAACTGTCAGGGGAGGAGGGGTGGGATTGTCATTTGAGGGAAGCTGCTAGGGGAGGGAGTGGCACACCTCATTAACAAGGGTACCTGCATAGTCAACCTTTGTATACCCAAACCTGAATTGTATCCCACATCTTTATAATAAATAAATTTTAAAAAAAAGAAAGCATGTCTTGAGTATCTTTCATGAACCAGGGCTAAGTATCTTTCATGAACCACTGCCCCGATCCTCAAGGAGCACACAGTCATGTTAAACACATGTGATAATAGAGAGTTATAGTGCTGGCCATTCATGTATTCACTCAACGACTATTTGTCAAGTTTCTATTCTGTGTCAGTCCCTGCAGTGGGTGCAGGAGACAAAGCAGTGAGCAAAACCAAAGTCCCTGCCCTCCTGGAAATTGTTCCTATAAGTGTCTAGGCATCTAGTGCTAGGATATATGCTTAATAAATCTATATCAGCTGAATGAATAGAGGTTAGTGATACTGTCTTCCTCTTAGGTGCACGTATATTTCTATGATACAGTTATTTATTAGATTCTTTTATGTACAGAATATCATT
The DNA here is from genome assembly GCA_963574415.1 of Tarsius wallacei. Lineage (NCBI taxonomy): Eukaryota > Metazoa > Chordata > Mammalia > Primates > Tarsiidae > Tarsius > Tarsius wallacei. Next base: position 7,653 of record CAUYQG010242388.1, read on the forward strand.
TGAGTCTCACCAGAGTTAATCCAACATGGTCTAGCAGTTCCAGTGAAACTAATCCTCCTTTCCATACCTGTCCCAAGGATAGACACAGGACACACGGCCCAGACCAGACCATCCCCTTGTCATAGTGAGTGTTGTGACTCAAGTCTGGCCAATCAGTTTTTACTGGGAATGTTGTTAAGGATAGGAGAAAGCATGTTTTCTTTCTTTGGTTTGTAAGCTATAAGGTGTAACTGAAGATAGATTTTTCCACCCTATGCCCATGACCTAGTTTACAAAGGCAATACATTTCCTCTTCATGTCTAAACAACCTAAACTTGGGTTTCTGTCACTTTCAACCCCAAATTTCTGCCAGATACAGCTATAAAGAGACAGAGTCAAGACTTGAACCCAGGTCTATAAATCCACATTTGGTTTCTAGTGGCCCTACTAGCATTGAAACACAACCTAGCATGTGTGCTCTTCTGTGGGAAATCTTGTATGTAGATAATATAGCCACTCTTTTACCCCCAGTTCTGCATCAATAATACTTATTAAGGTAAATGTTGGGGATTGTTCTTGCACCCTGCTAGTGAAGTAATATATGTTGAGCATGTGCTGCTGACCAACCTATATTTTCCTTCTTTGCCAATGGAATCTTGATTTTGTTCAGACATTAGACATTCAGTAAGTTCATGCTGATTATTGCAAGTCAGTCCTGAAAAATTCTACTCCCCCTGCTACTGATTATTTTTAGACGTGGTTAGTTAATTCAACACTAGCTCATTATGTTTAAGGGAAAGTTGACTGGAGGATTTATGAAAGGGGTTAGCCCCCCATATAAAGGGGCCCAATAAGAACTTTCAGGCTAGCAAGATGGCAAAGGCTCATTTCTCTCTTACCTGTCTGCTAAACACACCTATGGACCTCGAACACAATGCAAGAGGCAACCAAAGAAGAGATTTAGAAGATGGAAAGAGGACAGCAAGCTGGATAGGGATCCCTGGACTGGGGAACAAAACAATATCAGGGCATCTTACAACCCACCATACAACAGAGGAAGGCAACCGGGGACCTACATTCTGACCTCCAACCTAACAATTGAAGGTGGCTCAGATGACTTCATCCTTTCCCCAATTAGTTAAATCCTTCTACTGACACCGGGCAAGCCCAGCAACATTAGGAAGAGGGATCACTCAGAAGTCCCAGTAGTAATAAGTGACCAGAGGAATCACTTCCCTAGAGGACCTGAGCCTCCCCTCCCTACCCAGGGACATGGATGCCTGGGTGGCACATGCAAGCATAACTTACTACAATAAGCAACTAGCCCACAAAGCCTCTTCATTCTAAATGTCCACAGTCTACATTCTACAGGAGGCACTTTTCTCCCACCTATGTGCACCAGGGACCTAGCTTTAGGAAACCCCTTCTACGTCCTCAGCAGCATCAGTAGGGACCATTGGGAGATGCAGCAGCATAAGAAAACCCAGCAGCCCAAAATAACTCCACAAAGGTTCTGAAAATTAAATTGTCATTGAAACTATAGCCTACAAAAGAAGGCCATAGTTTACTGGTGATCACCCTGTTTACGTACTTACCTAAAATGAGAGATTCAATAGGACCCATAGTTTTCTAATATAATACTTAAAATGTCCAGGATACAATATAAGATCATCTGTCATACCACAAATCTGGGAAATCACAACTTGAATGAGAAACGACAATCAACTAATATTGATGATGAATCAAAGGTTGAATTGCCTGGAAAAAATTTTCAAACAGCCACCGTAAAACAAACAATTCTGTTCATCAAACAATTCCAAATTCTCTTATAACAAATAAAAAACTAGAAAGTCTCAGCCAAAAGATAAAGTTATAAAAAAGAACAAAATGAAAATTACAGAACTGAAAAGTAATAACAAATCGAAAAACTCAATAATAGACTCAACAGTAAAGTGAAGATGACAGAAGATAAAATAAAGCAAACTTAAGAACTGAGTAAAACACATAAATGGACCTTGAACAATTATAATGCTCTAAGAAAGCGATTGGCAGTAGTGAGTTCTTTCTATTCTTTAGCATGTCTCAAGGATTTAAGAGTTACCACTGAATGAACAGACTGCTGTTATTTGGCCTGTCCATCTTCTACGCCCTCTTCTAGTGACAGCCCCTCCCCCACGAGTATTTCCCCGGGGAGCCACCCCCCCATCTCCCTGCCAGCTCACGTGGCTGGAGGGAAGGCACATGACCCAGCCTGGCTAGTGTGAACAGACACGCCTGGACACAGGATTGGTCAGCCACGGGCCCGTGGCCTCGGGCCCCACCCGTCACAACAGGCATCGCCTAGAACTTCCGCTGGCACGACTGGGAGAACTGCTCTGTTTCTGCTGGAGTTGCCCGGTAAGTTGCCGGCCAGAGCTGCGGGGCCGGAGGGCCACCACATGAGAAAAGCCGGCCCAAGGACGAAATCAGCCCAGGCCGAAGCACAGCTGAGGGCTGGATCCTGGAGCACGTTCCTCCTTTCAGCCACAGCTGCCTCAGGACCTCCAGCGACACAGACCTGGACGGTGCCTCCTTGCTCGGGCCAGTTTGAGGGGGGTTTCTGTCATTTTCAGTGACAAGAGTTCTGACCAAGTCGTGTGGCTGAAAACAAATGATCATTTGCAACCCAAAGGTATAATTCCACCAGCGGCAGGAGTTTCTAATGACCCCTAAGGTGCAAAGGTTGCTGCTACTTTTATTATGAAGCACGAGGATACTTCATTACAAAGTGACAACTACAGCGGGGAATGGTGGCGTCCCTGCAGTCCCTGAGGAGGGAGGACAGCCTGAGCCCAGGAGTTCAAGAACAGCCT
>CAUYQG010242390.1:0-35877 GCA_963574415.1 Tarsius wallacei
AGTAGCTGGAACTACAGGCGCGCGCTACCACGCCCGGCTAATTTTTTTGATTTATTGTAGAGATGAGGTCTCGCTTGCCCAGGCGGGTCTCGAACCCGCGGGCTCAGGCAATCCACTCACCTCAGCCTCCCAAAGGCGCAGGATTACAGGCTGAGCCGCCGAGCCCGGCTCGATTAACCACTATTAATCTCTAATTTTAAACTTTGGAGAAAGAGAGAAAAAGGTTTATCCTATCCAAACTTAAAATCATGCCCTTTTTATTTGCATATGTAGGGTAATTTATTGTGACTTTCTCTTTTTCACTCAAAGCTATGCCGTGGTCATGCTTCCTTTTTTGTCAGTGAGAGTAAAAAAAAATACAAACCGTTTCTCCTCTGCCCTCACTCCACAACAATCAACACAGAAGACTTCCGTGACCAAATATGGGAGGATTTCTCCCCGCCAACAAGCAGGCAATCAGTTCTGCAAGTGACACCAGCTTGACATCCTTAAATTCAATTTGGACACTGTGTACTTGGAGATAGTGTCACATTCCACAGGTTGGAGGTTGAGTCCCACAAAACTGCCTTCACCTCCTTCAGACACCCGTCACACGTCTGGGTCTCTGGAACTTCTGACTGTCCAGCTGCAAGTTGGGGCTCCCATCCACCCCTTTTGGGGCTCAATAAATTTGCTAGAGCAGCTCACATAACTCAGGAAGACACTTATATTTACTGGTTTATTATAAAGGATATTACAAGGATAATGATGAATGAGAAGGTTCATCTGATGAGGTATGGTGGATGGGGCACGGAGCTTTCATTCCCTCCCAGGACACCACCCTTCAGGTCTTTCCACGTTTCTGTCCTCCTGGGCCTTTTATGGACACTTCATTGACTAGGCATAATGAAGCATGGGCAACCGCATAGAAATGTGATTGGACATAAGGATATGATCTAATACAAATAGACTGGGGAAAGCCAGCAAGGCTTGTCGCTCCAGTTTCTTCTTGGCTTTTCTTTACAGCATTTCTTCCTCCCAGGTCTAGGGCAGTATCTTTTTTTAAATGAATATCTTATGACCTACAATCACAAAAGATCAGAGAACTTCGTAAAAATAAAAAATAAAGTGATATAGCTAACTAAATTCTCCAGTAAACTGAAAGTGTTTCCTTCAGTTAGTGTATCTAGTCAAGTAGCTTTTTAAAAAAAAAGTTTTCAAGCAGTTTGTTTAGAAAGTAAATAAGAGAGAGAGAAGAGATTCACCTCCCAAGGTATGGGAGGGGGCTACAGTTAAGAAAACATGGCGGCTATAGTTCCAACAGCCACATGGAGACAGCAGAGTTCAACAAAGCAATGGCCTCAAGTAGCTTTTTAATTTAATCATCCCCCTCCAATGATCTTAGCTAGTCTCGCATATACAAAAATGAAATGTAACCAGCTCTTGGACATTCTTACCCTAGTCGGTAGAAACATTATTTTCTTGTTCTCAATCACTGCCTTTGACTTTGCTGTATCTGATTCATTTCCTGTCCCTTAAAAGCACCTCAGGAAGGTTTCATAGAATCCTAAGCAGTTTCCAATATTACTATTCCAGCCAATACAGGTTAAAATTTAAGTCACTTTTCCAATTATCATGTACCATCCCCATAAACTTTCCTCCGCTATTCAGGGACCAGTGCTGGGAAGAGCCATGCCTTGTTTCTCCATGGTTTTCGCTGCATGTCTGCACTCTTCCTTCTGGGATTCTTTCGTCTCCAGTGTATGTGTAACCCCATAGGAGATACAGGAAAAAAAGAGGTAAACGCCTCTCATTTAATCGGTGACACTGTGATTCTCTCATTATTGATTCTTGAACTTTCTGCATTTGTACCTTCCGTGAGACTGGTGCCCCCTGTTCTGGCTCTTTGATAGAGAGTATGTGTCATTTCCTTTAAGGAACTTACAGCAGCCTAATCATGGTAAAATCTATTTTCAATGCAGAAAGTCTACTCTGGCTCGATGTCTTTTCAACTCTCCTCTCCTCCTCCAACTTTAAGGCACTGCGGGACCCTCAGCAAGTATGCTACAGTGGTCTATTGAACGAGATGCCAGGCTTTCCTCTTTATGATTATCTCAGGTCTCTCTACAAGGGATTCTCTTGGAGCTCCTAGCGGTGGGAGAAGATTGAGAAAAGCTCTGACAGGCTAACTAGATTATGTCTTAGGGGTCACACCTTCCAGTTTCTGCTTATGCCCGGAATGGGAGGACTGGGTGACGACTGAGGGAACACAGGTGGGTTGGCTGCCAGAGGCATGACAAGCCCATTGTTCTTGCCCTTGTGTAGAATGTGAAGTACTTTCTGCCTGTCTTTGTTTCCCAGCTGTCTCAGACAATTACAGACAACAGGGAAAGCTGGAAAAGCCTTCTTCAACATCTATTACGTCTGCAGAAACTAAAGAAAGCCACAGAGAGATTTACCTTACCTTTTAAACCCAAATAAATCATTCGTGGAAAGTGGGTAAAACATTCAGGACTTTGCGTTTAGCACTTTGTGTCAGTTGCTCTCTTTGAGCTAATTTCCACTAAACATTACTCCTATAAAGTTTTGCGAGATGAGACGGCTTCTCCGTTTCCTTGGGTTGCGTTGCATGGATGCATCCCCTGAGATGCAATGGACTTAGTGGGAAGTGCTCTGCGAGACCCACCTGCAACAAAGTGAGGAAGACGGACACACAGGGCTCTCCCGACAAAGAAGCTCTCGCGCAGGCACAGTCCTTCAGGTGTGCCAGATGGAGGCAGTCCGGGGACTGGGGCCTTTCTATTCATGCCGTGTCAGCCGGTCAGTAGCGGGATTCTTTCCTCTGGAAAGGGGTGCAAACTTGGGTCAAGCATTTCTCCGAGGCCAAGGGCAATGCCCGCCCAGTGAGTGGCAGCTGTCGGTGCTCAACAGTCAATCTTCCCAGTAACTGGGGGGAGTGCCTCCGCCTATGGAGAGGATATGTAAAAAGCACCATGCGATGTCCATTATGGAAACCATACGTACTCATTTTAATATTCTGTTAAGAATCTGCTTCTGTATGAACCTGCATTAATCAGGATTCTATCTCATGAGTGCCTGACACAACATGAATATTTCAATTTAAATAAAGAGGACGTGCCTCAGTTTCTCTAAGTGTAAAAAATTCTAGTGTGAAATGTTTAATATAATAATGATGTAAGTTGTAAATATAATAAGTGACAGATATTGGCTGGAAGTAATATTACTTTTGTTATATCATTGTTCATGAAAATTTCTAAAACTTATATTTCAGGAGGTATTGCATTTCTCTTTTAGATGAGGAGGCAGCTATATCTACATTTGTAAGATCTTTAGCTATCCAAAATCAGCATGTCTTGCGTCTTGGACTTGCAAACTGATTGATAAAGCCATGCAAGCTTCCAGGCAAATACCACAAAGTGGCAGGAATTCAGAGGTAGAGATATGGATTTTTTTTCAAAAAGAACATTACGAAAAGCAAATGAGCAGATATGACTTACAGAAAGAAACTGTTACAATGTCAGAAAAGGTAGTGAAAGCCCTTTAAAAAAAAGTGGTTCCTTTCAGGATATCAGGATAGTAACACAAAAAGGAAACCTCATAAAACTGAAGAAACTTACAATTTTGGAAGCAATTGACATGTGTAAAATTATTCATGGATCAAAAGTTGCTAAGAGCCTAAACTCTTTTCTAGTTCTAGAGAATCAACATATTGAAGACATGACTTCAATTGTAAGAACTTAGCATATGAAAAGAATTGGCAAAGGATTAATGTTCCAAAATGTTGAATCTCCTAATATAAATTACACTGCACTGGCCCTTTGTTCATCTACTGCAGTGGAGAAAAGACATTATCCTGCTAGATGTCCTTGCTTTCGCCTCCAAAAAATACACATTTAGAGTAATGTCCAATCCTTTTTATAGTCTAATAAGAAATGGGAAAAATGTGCAGGATATATTACCGTTAACTCTTGTTTGCTTATATTTCGTCTTATTCAAAACACTTTGTTTTCCTGTTAAAATAAAACAGCTATTAGAAATGCAGATAGTTGATAGATCAATTTAAAATGCTTCTGTCACAATGCCAGCGGATTCCCCCCGCCGCCCTGCCCAGAACATTGCACCTAGGAGGCTCGAGATCAAGAAAAAAAAATCTGTAAAGAGAGGTTGGTTAATGGGTACGTTTTTTCTACAGTTAGAAAAAATGAGATCTAGTGTTTGGTAGCACAATAGGGCAACTATAATTAACAATAGCTTATTGTGTATTTCAAAATAACTAGAAAAGTGGAATTAGAATGGTCCTAACACAAGAAATGATCAATGTTTAAGGTGATGGATATCCTAATTGTCCTGATTTGATACACATTGTGTGCTTGTATCAAAATGTCTTATGTACCCCATGAATCTGTACAACTGTTATGTATTCATAACATTTCAAAAAGGAAAAAAAATAAATGAATCATGACGGCATGTCATTCAATTTCTTATTTTTTCTCATATCTACGTGTATGTCTGTATGAGACAGAAATGAATGTCAACACATAAACACAGATGACTGATAGATCAATGGATGAGTCGGTGTAATCAGTATAAATTAAGCAGGCTGTATGACCTGTGCACATTGCTCATTAATATCTGCCATATTTACGTAGTCACAGTTTATAAACTGAGTATCTTGATGTCATAATATTATAGAAGTAATTTAATATATTAATGGACTTGATAAAAAATAAATAAAATTTTAAAAGAGAAATATTGATGAGTTAAAAAAAATAACGAGAAAGTTAAGCAAAAGGAGAGCTGGGAGGTATTTCAAGTAAAACTTCGTGGTGCAGTTGTGATATTCTGAAAGAGTTTCTAGAAGTTGGTAGCAGATGTACTGTTAGAGAGGATAATGTAAAGCAGAATGAGATGACTTATTCAACTCGTGGTGCCTTCCAGCATTTAAAGATCCAGGTGGACTGGGAACTCACTCTCTATTTTAAATGTGTTGCTTTATCTTTCTTCATTGGTGACAAAGGAAGGTAAAAAGCACTTGCAGTCCATGAGCAGTGGGACTGTAACAGAAGCAAATTTAAGGAACCTAGACACAGGGGCGTGCACCTGTCTTCCTAGCTGTTTGAGTGGCTAAGATGGAAGGATGCCTTGAACCCAGGAGTCCAAGGCTAGCCTTGGCAACACAGCCTCCCTAAAATATAAAATAAAATTTACGGAGATTTCTGCTAGTCACTCGAGACGGTAGATTTCAGATGTGGATACTGCAACTAGAGAAAGCTGAGCCCCAGTAAGCATTGTTCCAAAGCTTGTTAGAATATTGCTCTTTGGTCTTTTCTCAAGGTTTTATTTTAATTTTTATATCTATGCATCAAGTATCTCTTGAGGTTCCACTATGTGCAAGTCTTTGGACCCAAGGCTTCATCTGGACTGTGTAGTGTAGGGAATAATTTTTCTCTCCTTTTTTTTTTAAAAAAAAAGAAGGAACTAGTTTAGACACTTGGTACTGATTCATTATTTTTAAAAAGTCCTTGCTTTTCTACTACTTAGATGATATTAAGGACAGGATAGGAGAACTCTCTGGTGCTGTGTTAGGCATACTGTTTTTATTATTTGGAATACATGGTCTAAGTCATAACCATTGTACTCCTGTGATTTTTACTAGGGTTATTGAGTCAGGTTACCAGAAAACTAATTCTTTATTATTTTATCTCTGACACTATTTTAACATAAGCTGTATAGAAAAAAAGAAAACATCTGATTAGTTTTCTTAAGTTATAAGCCTCTAAAATGTATATATTTCTTCATGCTCAGAAAAATACTACAGCAAAATATTCTTCCATTTATTGTGATCATCACACTACTAGATTATTCATAACTTGCAGAACTTTAGTTGAAGAGTTTTCTAAAATTCTGTCCACGGTTGTAATCAATATACTTATGATAACTCCACCAAATATGCCTAATTTGTAGACCTATTTCTTATAATACTTGTAAATAGTGTTTTTACTTTTCCTGTAACTTTCTTGGCTAATGAAGTTTGCTGGTTGGATTTGTTCTGATCATCCTTAAATCCTTCCATGCTGACAGTTTTAATTAAAAGAAAAATTTCCAATCATTTCTCTAATGCCAGAGAAATGCTAAGTATGAATCATTTCTATTCAGAATTTCAATACCATGTCCTCTGCTAAAGCTTCATGAAATAGTTTTGGCATTTGTGAAGTAGACTGCACAGTAAGTGTGAGAAATACTACTTTACTTACTTAAAAAATTGCTATCCAGGACCTAAAAAGATTACAAATGTACTGTTAATTATCATTAATGTTTTGTTGTTTTATTCTTATTATGGATTGAGTTAGGCCTGCCAATTTTGAAATTTCTTCAAACTTTGTCATGCTTTTCCTCAGTCATAATCCTTTAATTTGTTTGGTACGTTTTATGTTTGTGACACTTACTCAAAATCATCTTTAGAGAAAATTATGTAAGTTATAGACGTCCATTTTAGCAACAGTTTCTTCAGCTACCAATAAATTATTATTGATAATTCTTAAAGTAAGGATGGCTTCTTGACAGACTTTTGAGTATGTTGACATTTAAGGACTGTTTTAGCTTTATTATGCATTCCTCTTCCATCATTGTTTCTCTTTTTTACATTTTCTCTGCCCCCCTTTCCATTTATTTTCTTTACTTGAACTTATTTTTGTTTGACTTAAAACTCTTCAGCTTAACTGAGAACCCGAATGCCCCGTGAAAAGAACTATGTATTTCTGGACCTGATGAGGAAGTTTTGCTGACACTAAAATGACAGAGTCGTAATGCTAGATACAGAAACATAAAGAGTAGCCAATCAGAGGAGCATGTAACTCAGCCCCCTAGGATCAAAGCTTCATCCTTAAATAAAAAGGCCAAGTGCTCCCTCTCATTCTCTGACCCCCAAAAAAAGAGATTCTAAAGCCTGCTGAGTAAACAAGTCTGGGGATTACACTTAACCAAGAGGTACAGGCGAATAGTTCCCTTTTTAGAGGTTATTCTATTTATTACAAAATGTATTTGACACAGAATTGTAATTAGAAGTGCTTTGCTTCTTTAATTTAGCAATGGTGGGTTATCCATTGCTCTGGATAATCTGGGCCATCAATCCTATTTACACCACGTGCCCTACTGAGATAGCATGCCAAGATAAAGCTGCAATCTGTCTGACCAGTCCCTGGCAGGAAGTATTCCAGCAAGCCTCAATAAACCCATCTACCAAACAGGAAAACTGTAGCCCAAAGAATTTGTGTGACTTGCTGAAGACTATGAAAATGATACATAGAAGAGCACACATTTAAATCAACTTCCAGCTTCAAGCTCAATTCTATTTCCAGTCATAGCCCATATTTTAGCATGTTCCACTTTGGTATTCAAATTTAGAGAACATGCAAATGATGATTCCACACCTACTTCGCCCCCCAAAATGGCGAGAATGGGAACCATTTTATCAGCTAACAAATAATAGAAGTCTAGTTACCACTTCATTTAGCAATATAAAATTCTGAAGACTTCAGAACCATGTAGGGAACTTCCTGTGCCATTTCTGATGGGTTGATTTTTGTTGTTCTTTTTAAAATGCTTCCTGAAGTATGGAAGTATGGCAATATAATTAACTACGTCATTATCTTTGCTACAAATGTTTTCACTACATAGAAAATCATTCCTCTCTTTTTGAATCCCAGGTATTTGTATTTGTTTTTCATGACCTCTAGTAGCTGTGAGGGCTAAATGTGATTATACATGCTGGGCAAATAAATATGTCCATTCATTTAAAATATCCTGCCCTTTAATTTCATTGAATTTGCCCCTTCAATCTTTTATTATGCATCAGGATGTAAGAGCAAAACAAATTCCTTTTCATTCCGTCCTTTGTTATTTCGAAAAATCAATGCCAACTCCCTTTAACTTCCATTTTTCTGGATTGTTAATTCTATTCTTTACACATTTAATTTTATGTGCTTAATTAGTAACATCCAGATCATCAGGTAGAGAAATTAGCAACCATAAAGTAAGCCACAGTTTTAAAAATGGGCTTAAGAATATATTGAGAGGGGACTACATCTTATATGTTACACTCTCACTGTGGGATTTGTGAAGGATTCATTTGACTCATTATCCTCCTGCCCTTGAAATGAAATCTGGGTTCACCGAGGCAAAGCTGAACTTGCTCTTTTGTGAAATGTGTGGAAGGCTACTGCTCTTTTAATTGCTAGAATTATCAATACTGTCTTGACATTTGGATATATTCCCGTTTTATTTCAAGTGTCAGCTGTTTGCTTTCACATTCTAGTTGCCTCTTGCCCTATCATTTTTTTTAATTTAAATTTCTATCCAAAATGGTGGTCATCTCTAGTGCTGTAGGAAAGACATTCTTGTCATTGTAGTTCAGTTCCAAAAAACCAAAAGCCCAACTCAAAGGAAGGCATTTAAAAAATGTGCTTCCTCTTGACAAAGTCTTTAAAATAAGAAGAGATAAAAATCAGTTGCGTAATGACATTCTGCCACACTCCAAGAGCTCCCAAGGATAGGGTTCATCCTAAATTGAGACAGCTGCTTTCTTTTTCTCCCCTACATATTCCCTTGTCTATCTCCTCCGAGGGATTGAGAGATCTGTGAAGGCCAATTACCTATTAATTATCGCTGGAGCTGCAGCTCCTAGCCATATTTATGGGCTCAATAAAGGTTTGTTCTGAGAATAAATATTCAGCCAGAATGGTGAGAATGTAACAAAAGGAATTGACCCTTTGATTTAAACTGTTTCATCCATGATGCTCAATGAATTCCTGGAGTTTTAATGACTGACTTTATCCATTATTAGAAGGGTTGAACTTGACAGAGCTGTGAAGACTTTTGGGGTGCTGTGGGTTCTCAAATAGCAAATGGTTTCTTTTATAAACCATAACTACTTTAGCGCCAAAGATGACAGATAGAGATGTTAAAGGGAGTTTTAGCTAGGAAATAGAGATTTGTTAGACCTCCAGTTTTCGAGGTAGCCTGCGTGAGCCTTCCTTTCCATGGCAGGCAAAGTTAAGGCGCGAACGAGTGTTCCCAATACTTCTTGAGTTGATTTCCATTACACTAATCTATAATTATCCTGATTTGTCCATGCCTCATCTGGATTGGAAGCCACATAAGAGTGGGCAACATATAGGGTTTCATATAAAAGTTTATAGCACTTACCAGAGTACCTAACACCAATAAGTGTTCAGTAGTTCAATATTTCTTGAGCACTTTATGAAGTAGAAAATGCTTGGAACAGGTATTTTTACTGAAGTCATCTAAACCATGGCAATCTTGTCTTCCTTCCTTTTATCAGTTTTGCATCTCTCCTCCCATTGATTACTTTAAAATTTCCATGACTCCTTTATTCTTTCCCTAAGAAACTCATTCATCTGCCTTGCAACTCTTACAAACTCTTGGATAAATAGTTGTACTGAAGCGTTTTATTAAAATCATTAATAAAGCATTCTATTCACCAGGTAAGTAGTTAATGGAAGGAACCTTTTTTTGATATTCATAATATCTTAATTTTATATGATGATACATTTCTGCAAACTCCCAGTGCTTTGGCAGATATTATTTATGTTTGCAACAAACATCAAGTAAATGGCCAGGCTAGACCATGTCATATTGCTTTAACTCTATAGAAGAACAACCTGATCTCGGTGGGCCTAAGTGGTTCACTGGCTTACATTTCATCACTGGATTTTGTGGTCCCTCCTGGCAAATTCTGTGATACAGCCACTCAGAGGCAATACAAATGTTGGCGTGGCTACTCAGAAAATATTGTGCTTAAGTCTTACAAACAAATCATTTAATCTGGTAGTTATCCATATATGCTTAACATTTTAACAATTATTACTTGAAATGGAAACAAACAGAATATACAGGAATACAATAAATACATTTTGCTTCTAAATGCTGACTTTAATATCTACTTCTATATTATACAAATCTATAAACCTTAGTAAATGAAGATCTACAAAAATCTAAGCATAATCAAATAATGTTAAATTTTTTTCATATAGAGTCACAAATTATTAATTCCAACCAATATATAAACACCTTATTATGAACAGAGACATATTGCATTAAAAACTTTGTAAATCAGATTTATTAAAATATATTTTGTTTCTTTGCTTATTAAGATTAAAACTTTTATTTAAAAATAATATTATAGAGCATTACACTTGGGGTGCTCATTTTAAAAATAACTGTCTTTGATTAGTAAGCATCAATAACTAAAAAAAGATAATAAATTGAGACGGGTGTGGTAGCTCAAACCTGTAATCCCAGCACTTTGGGAGGCTGAGGCGAAGGGATTGGCTGAACCCACTGGTTCGAGAACAGCCTGGGCAACTTGGTGAGACCTCATCTCTACAATAAATCAAAATATTAGCCGGGCGTGGTAGCACACACCTGTAGTTGTGGCTACTTGGAAGGCTGAGGCTGAAGGATTGCTGAAGCCCAGCAGGTTGATGCTGGGGTGGCCATGAGTGTGCCACTACCTTCTAGCCTGGGTGATGGAATGAGACTCTGACTCAATAATAATAATAATAACAATAATAATAATAATAATGAAATGGATTTTAACTTTATATTTTGAAATAATTACAGATTTACAGGAAGTTACAAAGATAGTCCAGGGGTCTCCTGTACCCTTCACCCAGTTTCCCCTAATGATTATGTCCTACATAACTATAGTACTATATCAAAAACAGCAAGGTTCTATGCCATTTTACCATGTGTGCAGACTTATGTGACCACCACTGTAATAAAAATGCAGGACTATTTCACTGCCATGAAAATCCCCCTTATTCTACTGCCTTATGGTCATACTTCCCTCAGCCCCAACATCCCTTATCCTAGCCATCACCAGTTTCTTCTGTATGTCTATAATTTTGTCATTTCTAGAATATTATAAAAAGAGAATCATACAGAAGGTCACCTTTTTGGATTGGCTTTTTTTTTTTTCACTTGCATAATGCCTTTGAGATCTAGTCAGGTAGTTCTGTGTAGCAAGAATATTTTTCATTATTGTTGCTTAGTACTATTCCATGATAGGCTTATTTAATCATTTGCCCATTATAGGACACTTTGATTAGCTCCGAAAGTTGAGACTAGTCCAAACGAAGTTGCTGTGAACAGTCATGTAGAGTTTTTTGTGTGGACATAGTTCTTACGTCTCTGGAATAAAGACTCAGGAGTATAATTGCCATATCATATGATCAATAAGTTTTTCTTTGAATTGTATTATTTAAAAAACTGCCAAATGACTTTCCAAAGTGGCAGTACAATTATACATCCCCACCAGTAGTGTATGAGAGATCCAATTTCTCAGCAGCCTCACTGGCACTTGGTGTGACCATTTATTTATTTTTTTTAATTTAGCTGTTCCAACAACAATTTAGTAGTAGCTCATTGTGATCTTACTTTGCTCTTCCCCAGTGGCTGGTAATATTGAAAATATTTTTCATGTGCTTATTTGCCATCTGTATAATGGCTTTGGTGAAATGCCTTCATATCTTCTGCTCACATCCTAATTGTATTGTTTGTTTTTGTACGGTTGACTGAGTGTTGTTTATATATAATAAGTATGAGTTATTTACCTGGTAGGTGGTTTACAAATATTTTCTCCCATTCTGCAGCTTGTCTTTTCATCTTTTTAGTAGAGTCTTTCACAGAACGAAAGTAATTTGGATAAAATTCAGTTTCTCAAGTTTTTTGTTTTATGGATATGTTTTTGGTGTCATCTAAGAATTCTTTGCCAAGTCCTTGTTCTCAAAGATTTTCTCTAAAATTTTCTCTAAAATTTTTATAATTTATGTTTTGCATTTAAAGTTATGATTCATTTTGAATTCACTTTTGTAGAAGATATAAGGTTTAGGCGGAAGCTCATTTTCTATGTATGGATATTTAGTTGTCCCCATACTATTTGTTGAAAGGACTATCCTTCCCCCATTTAATTATCCTTGAACTATTTAAAAAAATTAGTTAGGCATGTTTTTGTGGGAATATTTCTAGGTTCCTTTTATTTTCCATTAATCTCTGTGGCTATCTCTCTGCCAATATCACACTATTTTTATTACTGTTGCTATATACTGAACATTAATATTGGTATGGTCACATTTCTCACTTTCTTCTTTTTTAAGATAGGTTTCAATTCAATTCCTTTACCAGTCTGCATAAATTTTACAATAATCTTAACTATATCAAAAAAAATTCTTGGTGAGATTTGGATAGTAGTTATTTTAAAATTTTATGCAAATTTGGGGAATATTGGCATTATACCATAGTGAGTCTTTTAATCCATGAACATGATATGTCTCTTCATTCATTTAGATCATCATTGAATTCTTTTACCAGAATTTTGTAGTTTTTCACCATACAAATTCTGTACATTTTTGTAGATTTACATGTAAGTATTTGGGAATTTTTTGAGTGATTATACATAGTAATGCATTTTTAATTTCAAAGCTTATTGCTAGCATTTCAAAATAGAATATGATAATCTTGAAGCCTGTGACCTTACTTAACTCACTATTAGTTCTAAGAAATATTTTATAGATTTCTTTTGAATTCTGTTATTATTCTTGTAATGCTTGCAGGGTTTGAAATAATATTTTCTGTTCACATGTGATGTTGTTATTTTTGTCTTTTCTTTTTATCAGTTTTCGTACATTTTTTTCAATTTTATTGATCTTTTAAGAATCATATTTTTTGTTTCATTGAGATATGTGGCCAATAAGCACATGAAAAATTGCTTGACTTTAGGGAAACACAAATTAAAATTCCCAAAGATTCTTATTTACAAACAAGAATAGCTAAAGTTTTAAAATATTGGCAATACTGATTGTCAGAGAGGCTATGCAGTAACTAGAATTATTATACATTGCTGGTCAGTATGCAAAATGGTTAAAATACTATGGCAATGCTGGGCTCGGTGGCTCAGCCTGTAATCCCACGCTTTGGAAGGCTGAGGTGAGTGGATTGCCTGAGCCCGCAGGTTCGAGACCCACCCGGGCAACCTAGCGAGACCTCATCTCTACAATAAATCAAAAATATTAGCTGGGCGTGGTGGCGCGTGCCTGTAGTTCCAGCTACTTGGAAGGCGGAGGTGGAAGGATCGCCGGAGCCCAGCAGGTCTAGGCTGCGGTGGCCGGGAGCGACCACTGCACTCCAGTCTGGGCAACAGAGTGAGACTCCAACTAAAAAAAAAATACTATGGCAAATACTTTGGCAGTTTCTTTTAGTGAAATGCTCTATGACTTAGAAATGCCACTCCCAGGTATTAATATCTACCCAAGAGAAGCTGAAAAACATGTCCACAGAAAGTCTGGCACATAAATGCCAATAGCATATTTATTCATAATAACTAAAAAGCAGAAAAAATCCAAATGCCATCAACTGATGAATGAGTAAACACACTGGATTCATTTATAAATAGTAATTAAAGAAAAGATAAAAGGCTACTGATATATACAATAACATTAATCATTATTTCAGTGTGATCAGTTCAACAATATTGACTCCATTATGTGGAGTAAAAGAAGCCAGACACTATACACTTTATGAGTCCATGTATCTGAAATTCTAGAAAAGAGAAGTCTAAGCTATATTGACACAATCAGAACAGTGGCATTCTCAAGTTGGAGTAATTATTGGGAGTGCTAGAAATGTTCTGTATCTTAAGGGGTAGGTACTGGTCACATGGGTTTATACAATTGTTTAAACTCACACAACTGCAATCTTAAAAACGAATGTATTTTATCATTTGTAAATTATACTTCAAAAAGCAATACATTTATTAACATGTGTTGATGCTTTTCATTAATTTTTATTCTTAATATGTGAAGTTGAAGTCTCTTTTATTTGAAGAAAGTTTTATTGATTTGGGGTTTTAGATATTCTTCTCTTTTATTCTTTGCTTTTTTCCTCTGGTGCCCCCTGTTCTATGTGTCTGTTTATGTGTGTGCATATCACATTTTCTTCCATTCTTTTCACCTCTTTCATTATTTTTATTTTATCCTTTACCCTTTTTTTTTGGCTGTACATATTTTAATTCCAGCACCATTTTTGAAGTTTTTTTCTTTTTGGTCCAAACATCTAAATTTTAGATTTTCTATATTTTTCTGTTCTTTCAAAGATCTGTTTTCTTCATTTCTTTTAGCTTATTCTGAAATATTAGAATGTAGTTTTCACTTTTTTATGCCATTTTTTTTTGTGTGTGTGGTGATTTTACTCTCATTCTTTTATTTTCTGGCTTAAAAAGAAAAAGTAAATTGGAATTTCCAGGTCTTTTAGGAAGCTGTTTGTATGGAGATCACAGAAATGAACCTAAATATCTTTCACAGCTTCATCACTCCAGGGCTGCCTCCTCTATTGTTATCCCCGCATGCCTCCAATTATGGCCTTTTTGTGTAACCCTGTCTCTGTCTCTCAGTGCTAAGCCTAATTCAGGAAGGTTTTCTCCTCTTTGATTCCTGTGTTTCAAGGCAATGCTTTCATCTTTTGATGGTGTATTTTGCAGTCACAGAACTTCCTCAGATCTGCTGTCTCTGGACACATTCCTTCTAGAATTTACCTCTTCCTTACTCCCAGTGTTCTCATTTGCTCCATTTTGTTTGACTTCAAGCAGTCAGGTGATACACTAGACTTCTAGATAGTTCTGAGATCCTAGAGGTAGAGTTGCTAGATAAAATGCAGATGCCTGGTATTATTTAATTTTTCTAGTAACCAATAAATTTTTGTGTGTAAATATAGCATGCACTTTTTTTTTATTTGCTGGATTGGGTAATTCTACTAGGACAGCATATGTGACCATGGCTGTATCCATCTTCCTCACATCCTCTCTCTTCTTTTCTTCCCTTAGTGACCTTAGCGACTTAGTTTTTGCACTAATACATGACTCTTGGTGTTTGATGAGCTTTCCAAGTAACTGGGGTCTGGCATTCTGATCAACGTGAAATTCTTGACTCTAGGAGTAAGATTATTTATGATTTAGCAGTTCTGTAGCTTGAAAGATTCACCAAATTTTTTTTTTTTAATTCCTGCCACTTCCATTGTTCAGTTCTATTAGTGGTTTGGCCACATCCACACATATTCTGGGGTTTATTTGTGTTGATTCCTAGTCAACATGTTCTGCTGAAGATACTATGTATGTTTTCTTTTCTTGCCTTAGTTTGGTATGTTTGGTTTCTAAATAAAATTTTGGAAAGATTATAAAACTACATAGCCACATCGCAGGTGTGAGCCAGGAGTCCCAGAATCCATAGCTCTTAAAATACATTTTCTCCCTATGTTTTCTTTGTGTGTAGGAACACAATCAATTTTATACATTGATCATCCTTCATCATTGATCTTTTAGTTCCAATCATGTTTGCTAATTATCTTGTAAATAATCATATAATCTATGAATAATGAAAGTTTAATTTCTTCTTTCTCAAATTTTTATGTATTTTTCATGTTTTCCTTAGCTTCCTAAGACATCTAATATACTGTTGAATCCAAGAATTGATGGCAAACATTCTAGTCTCATGTCTATTTACCCAATTTTTAAATGTGTAATAATAGTACCCACTTAACAAGGTTATTTGAGGTACAAAATAAATGTGCAGAAGACAGTTGCATTCTTATACACCACCAACAAAAAGGCAGAGATCCAAATAAAAAACACAATCCCACTTACAATAGCCACCAAAAAAAGAAAAGAAAAGAAATACCTCGGCAGGCATCTTCTTAACCAGAGATGTGAAAGATCTTTACAACAGAAACTACAAAACACTGCTCAAAGAAGTCAAAGAGAGCAAAAACAAATGGAAAAGTATTCTATGTTCATGGATTGGAAGAATCAACATTGTTAAGATGTCCATCCTGCCAAAGGTAATCTCAATGCAATACCCATTAAATTACCAACGTCATTCTTCTCAGACCTGGAAACAAACATACAGAAATTCATATGGAAGCACAAATAGCCAAAACAATCCTTAGCAAAAGGAACAAAGTGGGAGTTATCATGCTTCCAGACTTTAAACTTTAATACACAGTTACAATAATCAAAACAACCTAGTGTTGGCACTAGAACAGGCATATAGAAAAATGGAACAGGATAGAGATTCTGGAAGCAAAACATCAATTTCTCAACCAACTCACCTTTGACAAAGCCTCCAGCAACAACCACCGGGGAGGGGAGAACCTATTCAGTAAATGGTGCCGGGAACACTGGCTGACCACATGCAGAAGAATGAAACCGGATTCCCTACCTATCACCATACACAAAAATTAACTCCAAATGGATCAAAGACCTAAATATAAAACTCCAAATGTTAAGAATCTTAGAAAATGCAGGAGACACCCTTATAGAAGTTGGAATAGGTAACCAATTTCTGATCAAAATCCCAAAAGCCTATTCCATAAGAGACAGATTAGACAAGTGGAACCTCATCAAACTGAAAAGCTTCTTCAAAGCAAAAGAAACCATCAAGACAGCAGGGAGACAGCCCCCAGGATGGGAAAAATATTTGCCAACTGCATATCTGACAAAGGCCTAACATCCAGGATTTACAAGGAACATAAACGTACCAAAGAGGGGAGGGGAACAGCCCCATTAAAAAGCGGGCAAAAGACATGAATAGACACTTCTTAAAAAAAGACGTATGAGCAGCCAACAGACTCATGAGAAAATGCTCAGCCTCACTAATCACCAGAGAAATGCAAATCACAACCACATTGAGATATCACCTAACTCTGGTAAGAATGACCATCATTAATAAAACAATAAAAAACATGTGCTAGTGAGAATTTAGGAAAAGGGAAGGCAAACGTGGTGGGAATGCAAACTAGTTCAACCTCTATGGAAAACAGTGTGGTAGTTCCTAAAAAACTAGAAATTGGCCTCCCATATGACCCAGCACTATATCTTAACCAACTAAAAATATCTCCAGACACTGCTAAATGTCATCTGGGGGAAGGTGGGGCACAATTGCCCTCTTTTCAGAACCACTGTGGAAAATAAATAAAGCCACTCACTCAAAACAGCTTTTCCAATATTAGATGAAAAAATCTATAGCACATGACTATGGAGTCCATTATATCCAACCCAATACTTTTAAATAGAATGTATCTTGATATGGTTTCATGAAACATTAAAAACATTGATTAATAAGATTATTTGAGCTCAGCAAGATTAAAAGTAACATTAGAAATTAAAATAAAACAAAAAATCTTATAAATAATTATTAATCAAAGTAAAAACCAAAATCAAACTTCTGAATCCTTTCCAAAATTGAAAACATTTTATTTATAAAATCTTAACCAAAACAGTCCTCAGATAAAAATTTATTATATTCAGTGTTTATATTGCTAAGCAAGAGGACAAAAAACAAACCAAAAAAAAAAAATCAATGAAATAGGCATTCAATCTAAGAAGCTAGAAACCTATCAACAAGCTAAGAAAAATAGACAAGAGATTAATAAAATAAGGCAAGATAATAGTGAATTAGGAAACAGAAAACCCACAGAACACATCAATGTATTTTCTTTTCCTTTGGAAAATATGCTCTAAGTGAAATCCTGAAAAAAGCAAAAACAACTTGATAAACCACTAATTAAGGAACAGAACAAAAATATGTATAAAATAAGAACCAGAAGGAGAAAATAACCATAGGCATAGGAAAATTAAAGGAATTGTAAGAGTATAAGAATGTAAGTACAGGCTAGGCACAGTGACTCAATGCTGTAATGTCAGCACTTTGGGAGGCCAAGGTGGATGGATGGTTCACTTGAGGCCAGAAGTTTAAGACTATCCTGAGCAACATAGTGGGAGCCCATCTCTACAAAAGTTTTTTAAAAAATTAGCTGGATGTGGTCGTGCACATCTGTAGTTCCACATACTCAAGAGGCTGAGGCGAGAGGATAGCTTGAGCCCAGGAGTTCCAGGCTGCAGTGAGCTATGATCATGCCACTGCACTTCAGCCTTGGTGACAGAGCAAGACTCCGTCTCTAAAAAACAAAATCAAACAAACAATAAGCGCTGAAAACTCAGGAATTTTTGTTTTGTTCACTGTTGGAGTCCAAGGGCTTAGAATACAGCCTAGAACAGAGTACTAAGTGCATACACAAAATTTCCTGAATAAATGAGCAAATATTAATATTTTTGCTAAAGTATATGGCATCAATACATTTTGAAAAAAAGACAAATATGCAAAATTGATTCTAGATGAAAGAGAAAATGTACAGGTTCCCTCCCTATTGCCAAAGGTTAAAGTCTTAGGTAAATTACATAAACACTGTAAGAAACAAGTCATTTTAATTTTATTTAATTTGTTCTACATTTGAAAGTATGACCAAAAATTTCTCTCTTATTAATGATGAAATGTGCATAATATTGATAATAGAAACTAATTAAGGAATATGCATAAAGAAAACTATAAAACTGTCATGCTTAAATATCAACACAAATATGCTCAATGGTACATTATGAAATAGCAGCACAGTATAGAAAAAAATGTATTTACTCATTTCCATCAGCTCCTGGTAAAACCATTCCTCCCTGACCCTTACATGGCCCTCAGAAGAACTTAAAGTGAAGTTTACCTAGCTCCAAGTCTTCCGATGCATTCATTCCTCCTCTGACAATCCCCTAGACAAATGAAGGGGGCCCATATGTTCCTAAGTATATCACATCTCCGTGTAGGAAAATTTACCAATGGATTTTAGGGCGGGAGCCTTACAAATGTTCACATACTTTTGTTAAGACTACCACTACTATAATCCCCCTCACCACCTCCCCATACTCAGCTCTCTTTTTTTTGAATTGGAGTCTCACTCCGTCGCCCAGGCTGGAGTGCAGTGGCACGCTCATAGCCACTGCAGCCTCGATCTGCTGGGCTCGGGTGATCCCTCCACCTCAGCCATCCAACTATCTGGAACCACAGGCACATGCCACCTAATTTTTTTGATTTATTTTAGAGATGAGGTCTCTCCAAGTGGCACATGCTGGTCTCGAGCCCATGGGCTCAGGCAATTCTCTCACCTTGGCCTCTCAAAGTGCTGGGATTATAGGCATGAGCCCGGGCCCATTCTCTGCTCTCAAAATGGCTAAAATATGAATGCCCAGAGGAAATATAATTAAAGGTGATTATCCTTATCCCCATTCTCTCCAGGGACCATCAGAATTGATACCCTAATTTTTCTTTATATCTCTTTATATAAGCAACCAAAAGAAATCCAAGATCTCCAACATTCAATTCAGGAATATTTCACTATATTAATAATAATAATTATTATATTTATTATTATTATTATTATTATTTTGAGTCAGAGTCTTACTCTGTCGCCCAGGCTGGAATGCAGTGGCAAAAACACAGCTCACTGCAGCCTCGACCTTCTGGGCTCAGGCAATTCTTTTACCTTAGTCTCCCAAGTAGCTGGGACCATAGGTGCACACTACTACACCTGGTTAATTTAAAAAGTTTTTTTTTTGTAGAGACAATGTTTCGCTATGTTGCCTAGGCTGGTCTTGCACTCCTGGACTCAAGCAATCCTTTTACCTCAGCCTCCTAAAGTGCTAGGACTATAGACATGAGCCACCATGCTGGGCCCAATTATTATTATTTTTAGAGATAGGCTCTTACTCCGTCCCTCAAGTAAGAATGCAGTGGCATGATCATAACTCACTGTAACCTTGAACTCCGGAGCGCAAATGATCCTCTCACCTTAGTCTCCTGAGTAGCTAGGATTACAGGTGTTTGTCACCCTTCCCAGCTAACTTTTAAACATTTTTAAAATTTTTGTTTTTTTAGAGACACAGTTTCACTATGTTGCCCAGATTGCCTTAAACTCCTGGCCAAAAGCAATTGTTTTACTTTGGCCTCTCAAATTGCTGGCATTACAGGCATGAGCTACTATGCCAAGCCTATTGCAATTTTTAAAAAGATTATTATTATCATTTAACAGAGACAGGGTTTTGCTGTGTTGCCCAGGCTGATCTTGAACTCCTCGTTTCAAGCAATCCTCCGGTCTTGGCCTCCCAAAGTGCTGGGATTACAAGTGCGAACCACCAAACTTGGCCATATTTAAAAAAAAAAATTCTCCTAGGCTACAAGGATAAAAGTTATTGAGGATTTTAAAAGACAAATAGGATATTTACCCTGGAATTGTTAAGGAAGAAAATGATTAGACCTTTTGTTTTAATATATAGGTTAGGGAAAATGGAATCCTAACTTCAGAAAAACAAAATTTAAAAACTCTTTGTGTAGAGTAATGTCAGTAAGATGGCAAATTAAGAGGTACCTGGCTTTATTTCCCCACAAAAAATAACATTTAGATAACTTTCAAACAAAAGAAAATAGCTTTGGTAGGGCTTAAATCTCCAATTAAAAACTCATGGCAACACAGTGGAACAAAAAAACAGAGAATACCTACACAAAAATGATTGCTGGGGATATCAGCATACCTGAAATATCTGGAGATAGGTAGGTCCCCAGTGGCCTGTTCTGCAGAGGACACCAGTAACTTTTGCCACTGAGGTAACCAAAAGTCATCACTGCTTGAAAACCCTCTGGAGAGGAAAATGCTGCTGTACAATTCTGCTTCCTCAAAGAACCCACTATTGTGCTACTCAATGCCTGGACCCACCTCATCCAAACTTTCATGTGTCTATTCCCACCAAAATCAGTCTGTAAAGTCTGGAAGAGATGGCTGCTCCATCAAATGAGCAGAAATCTACACAGGCAACAAGAAAAATAAAAAACTAAGGAAATATAGCTACCAAAGGAACACTATACTTTTCAGTATCTGACTCCAAAGAAATGGCAGTCTACAAGTTACCCCCCCAAAAAATTCAAAATTAAAAATAATTGTTTTTAAGGAAGCTCAGTCAGTTACAAGTGGATACAGATAGATGACCTAAAGAAATAATAAAAAACAATACACAATATACAAACAAAACTAGAAGTTCAACATAGAAATTTTTAAAAAGAACCAAACAAAATCTGGAGCTGAAGAACACAAAGAATGAAATTTAAAAATGCTATAGATAATATCAACAGAAGACATGATCAAACAGAAGAATCTATGAACTCAAAAACAGGCTATTTGAAAATATTCATTTAGAGGAAGAAAAAGAAAAAAGAATGATGAAAGCCTGCAGAATTTCTTAAGTGAGTTAACATTCACAATATAGGATTTACAGAAGGAGACAAGAGATAAAAGAACATAAAACTTATTTAAAGAAGTGATGGCTGAAAACTTCATAAATCTGGGCAAGTATATGAATATCTAGGTACATGAAATGCAAAGATCTCAAGTTGTATTCACCCAAAGAAGACATCATCAAGACATATTATAATCAAACTGTCAAAAATAAAAGACAAAGATAAACTTGAAAGCAACAAGATTAAACAGTTTCCTCATATACAAAGGAATCTTCATAAGGTTATGAGCAAATGGCTTAGCAGAAACTTTGCATACTAGGAGAGAGTGAAATAATACTTTCAAAGTACAGAAAGAAAAAAAACAAAACAAACCAGCCAACCCAAAATGCATTACATTGAAAGGAAGGAGAGAGAAAGACTTTGTCAGACAAATACAAGCTGAGAGAGTTTGTCATTACTAGACCTGACTTATAAGAAATTAAAGAAAGTTCTGCAGGCTGAACAGAAAGGATGCTAATTAGTAAATAAAAACATTTAAGAGTATAAAACTCACTCATAAAAGTAAATATACAGTCAAATTCAGAATATTCTACTACTGTGATACTGTCAATCACATATATCTTCAATACAAGGGCTAAAAAACTAAACTATTTAAAATAAACATAGCTATAATAATTTGTTAGTTGATACACATTATAAAAAGATGTATCATGCCCTAAACTTATGAGTAAGAAAAATAACGATTTGGGGTGACACCCGAATCCTCATTGCTAATGTGAGATGAATTTTTGAGCAGGTAAAGATTGCTCCCACGGTGACCCACCTACTTTGTGGGATGCCTGGAAGTCTTGATCTGCCTGTTCCCTTAACGTTTAAAAAAAGTAGACTAACTGGTAAAAGAAAAAGATGTATCAACACATGTTATATACCATAATTATATAACATTTAAATTTGTCAATTAAAAATAAATTTTAAGAATTACATTTAATTAAATTTTAAGAATTACATTTAATTAAATGTATGCATTTATTTTTCATTTATTCATGTATTCTACAACAAAGTATAGCATTTCTACTTTGTTTTAGTAATAGTTATTGAAAAGAAAACATGAATTTCCATTTCTACATATGAAAAATTGGTATATTACTTGCCTTTCCTATTGCATAATATGCTCAAAAGTGTTCTGTAAAACATGGTCAAACATAATGTGGACAATATATATATATTTTTTTTGAGTTGGAGTCTCACTCTGTCGCCCAGATTGGAGTGCAGTGGCACGCTCACAGCCACTGCAACCTCAACCTGCAGGGCTCAGGGGATCCTTCCACCTCAGTCTTCCAAGTAGCTGAAACTACAGGCACACCCACCATGCCCGGCTAATTTTTTTTATTTTTTGTTGTAGAGATAAGTTCTCACCAAGTTGCCCAAGCTGGTCTCAAACTCCTGGACTCAGGCAATCCTCTTGCCTTGGCCTCCCAAAGTACTAAGATTACAGGCTTGAGCCACCGTGCCCAGCAGATAATTATTTTTTCTAAGAGGTAGGGTCTTAGTTTGTCACCCAGGTTGGAGTGCAGTGGACTGATCATGGTTCACTGCAGACTCAAACTCTTGGGCTCAAGTGATCCT
Organism: Tarsius wallacei; assembly: GCA_963574415.1. Taxonomy (NCBI): domain Eukaryota; kingdom Metazoa; phylum Chordata; class Mammalia; order Primates; family Tarsiidae; genus Tarsius; species Tarsius wallacei. The sequence continues at coordinate 22,806 of CAUYQG010242390.1, forward strand.
CTTACCTTAGCCTCCTGAGTAGATGGGACTACAGCCACACACCACCAAATCCAGTGAACATTTTAATTTTATTGTGGTGATGGGGTCTTACTATGTTGCCCAGGCTGGTCTCAAACGTTTAATTTCCATTGATTCTCCTACCTTAGCCTTCTAAAATGCTGGGGTTATAGGTGGGAGTCATTGTGTCCAGCCCATAATGTGGATTTTTAAATGGATAAATAGGTACATTCATTAAAATGTTTATGGATTGTCTTAGTTGAGAAGATAACTTGACAAATATTGTAAGGTGTGTGCGTGGGTACCCCTATGTTCTATACCTTGGAATTGTTAGGGTGACCAAGGGTGATTATTAGTGCCTTGATATACAGACACAGGATAAAACAAATTGCAGAGACATCTTCTGTCTCTTATTTTAATACTACCCCTGCTTATTATATGTGGCAGATATTTACATAATAAGTGAAAACTCTGCTAGCAGGCACTTTTGTAGACTTTGTACCAAAAAAATGCATTTAATGTATATAAACTTGTGCAAAATGTATTTTTTTAGCTGAATTCAAATGAGTTTGAGAAGTTGTATTGCTTATTCTAGTATTAGGTTCATGCAAAAGTATTTTTGGTTTTACATTGTTGATACTTGTTATTTGATATTGGAATACATTCTTAAGTAAATGTGGTCATGTTATATATAATTTTAATGCCTGTTTCTTGCTTTGTTTTTGCTAATGGCTTATTACTTGAATGTCTATTTTGCATTTATTTGAGACAATGGGAATGGTGTTAAACAAAAAGTAAATTCGAGCGATTTCTTATTTGAGTTCAAAATGGGTTGTAAAGCAGTGGGGACAACTTGCAACATCAACAATGTATTTGGCCCAGGAACTGCTAATGTTCAGGAAATGGTTCAAGAAATTTTGCAAAGGAGAGGAGTGCCTTGAAGATGAAGAGTATAGTGACTGGCCACTGGAAGTTGGCAATGACCAATTGAGAGCAGTTGTCAAAGCTGATTCTCTTACCACTACATGAGGAGTTGCTGAAGAACCAAAAATCTGCCATTCTACAGTCATTTGACATTTGAAGCAAATTGGAAAGGTGAAAAAGCTCGATAAGTGGGTGTCTCATGAACTGACTGAAAATTTTTAAAAATCATCATTTCAAAGTGTCATCTTTAGAAATGAAGATCTGTGTGCCACATGTACTCACTCGTAAGTGGACCCTGAACATTTATCATAATTCTATAAGAAAGGGATTGACAGTAGTGGGACATTGCCAGGGGAGGGGGGAACATAACATCAATAAGGGTATCCACATTTTATGATGACCACGTACCCTGTACAATGACCACATATGTACCTAACCCTCATTTATACCCCTCCTTTTTAAAATAAAATAATTTAAACGACAAAAAAATCTGAAAGTATTATCAAAAGACAAAATTACAATAAATTTACTTTAAAGATCTTTAAAAAAGTCACTATCATCTTTTCTTATTCTATGCAATAATAATAAACCATTTCTCAATTGGATTGTAATGTGCAATGAAAAGAGGATAGTATATGACAACTGGTGATGACCAGCCCCGTGGCTGTACTGAGAAGTCTGAAGTACTTCCCAAAGCCAAACTTGCACCAAAAAAAGGTCATATTCACTGTTTGGTGTCTGCTGCCAGTCGGATCCACTACAACTTTCTGAATCCTGGTGAAACCATTACATCTGAGAAGTATGCTCAGCAAATCAATGAGATGCACTGAAAACTGCAATGCCTGCAGCTGGCATTGGTCAACAGAAAGGGCTCAATTTTTTTTTGACGAATACTCCTGACTGCACTTCACACAACCAATGCTTCAAAAGTTGAACGAATTGGGCTACGAAGTTTTGCCTCATCCCCTATATTCACCTAATCTCTCAAAAACCGACTAAAACTTCTTCAAGCACCTCAACAACTTTTTGCTTCCACAACCAGCAGGATGCAGAACATACTTTCCAAGAGTTCATTGAATCCTGAAGCAAGAATTTTCATGCTACAAGAATAAACACACTTATTTCTTGTTGGCAAAAATGTGTTGATTGTAATGGTTTCTATTTTGATTAATAAAAGCTTGAGCTTAGCTATAATAATTTAAAATTCACATTCTAAAACCACAATTACTTTTGTACCAAGCTAATTTTAGTTGTTTGTCTAAATTACTTCAATAGCTTTCTATATCTTTCTAGGAAAAACTAAAGTTCTGTCATGCCCTACTTACCTATCTAAGCATATCTCACACAACCATTCATCTGACTCTGCTCTTAGCATTAAAAAATGCAAATTGTGACATCAAAAACATAAAATATGATGGATGGGAGAGTAAAAGTGTAGTTTTAGTATGTTGTTAAAGTTAAGTTGTTATACGAGGGAGACCAAAAAGAGTCCAGAATTTATAAAAAATTATGTATTTTTTCTTACATGTTTAAACTTCAGTCACCTTCAAAGTATTCCCTGTTTGATGCAATACACCTATTGAGATGCTCTTTCCACTGCTCCAAATAGTTTTTGAACTTATCAATTTTGATGTCTTTTAGTGCTTCTGCCGTTTTTGTTTCACTTCTCCCACATTGGCAAAACATTTCCCTTTGAGGACTTCTTTCATCCAGGAAAACAGAAAAAGTCGGTTGGGGTGAGATTGGGTCAATACAGAGGGTGGGGCATGGGAGTTGTGCTGTTTTTGTTCAAAAACTGCTGAACGCTCAGTGTGGTGTGGGCGGGTGCATTGTCAGGGTGAAAGAAGCAGTTACCTGTTTACCACAGCTTGGGACATTTCTTCTGCAAATTGTGATGCAACCTTCTCAAAACGTCCAGATGAAAACTTTGATTGACGGTCTGATCCAGATAAACACATTTTGAGTGTACTACAAGGGGCCCACCCTCCAAAAGACAATTCCATTTTTTGCCCCCCCCTTATAAGCTTAAAATAACATGTTATAATTATCAAATGTTATATGTAAACCTCATGGTACTCACAAAGCAAAAACCTATAATAGATACATAAAAGATAAAGAGAAAAGAAAAAAAGTATACCTGCTTATAGTTTGTTTTTCCAGCCAAGCCTTGTTTTGAAATTTGATTCCCAGTACTGGAGGTTGGGCCTAGTGGCAGGCATTTGGGTCATGGGAGCAGATCCCTCATGAATAGATTAATACCCTCCCTTGGGGTTGAGTGAATTCTCACTCTTTTAGTTCCTATGAGAGCTGATTATTAAAAAGAGTCTGACAACTTCTCCCTTCCTCTCTCACACTTTAGCTCCACTTCACATTCAGCTCCTCTTCACATTTTATCATGAGTGGAAGTAGCCCAAAGTTCCTGCCAGATGCTCAGTCTTGAACTTTTTTAGACATCAGGAATATATGTCAAATAAATCTTTATTCTTTATAAATTACCCAGCCTTCAGTATTCTTTTATCGCAACACAGATTAAAACAATAGCACTAGAGAAAATTATCAAATCACAAAGAAGGACAGGAAGAGAGGAAGAAAGGATCTACCAAACAGCTAGAAAACAATTAACAAAATGGCAATAGTAAACACTTACTTATCAATAATTACTTAAAACTACTTAAAATTAAAATTTAAATAAATAAATCTCCAATCAAAAGACATAGAGTGATTGGAAGAAAATAAAACTATATTTAGTTTACAAAAGACTCTCTTTAGTTTTAAGAATATACATGCACCAAAAGTGAAAGGACATAAAAAGACAGTCCATGCAAATGGAATCCAAAAGAAAGCAGGCATAGCCACACTTATATCAGACAAGTAGACTTAAAGTCCAAAACTGTAAAAAAAAAAAAAAACACACATAGAAGGCCACTATATAATTATAAAGAGGTCAATGCATCAAGAGAATATAACAATAGTAAATATATATATGCACCCAACATTGGAGCACCTTAATATATAAAGCAGATATTAATAGATCTGAGGGGAGAGTAGACAGCAATATAATGATAGTAGGAGAACTCAATACCCCATTTTCAGCAATGGACAGGTCTCTTAGACAGAAAAACCAACAAGAAAACATTGGAACTGAGCTATACTTTACAGCAAATGGACCTAAAAGATGTATACAGAACATGCCATCCCATAGCAATGGAAGACACATTTATCTTGGGTACATACAAAACAATCTCTAAAATAAATCATATGTTAGGCCATAACTAAGTCTTAACAAATTTTTAAAAAATGAAATCATGTCATGTATCTTTTCCAACCGTAAAGGTATGAAACTAGAAATAAATAAAAGGAGGAAAACTAGAAAATGAAAAGATGTGTGAAAATTAAACAACATGCTCCTGAACAACCATGAGTCAAAAAAAGAAATAAAAAGGAATGCATAACTTTGGTACAAAAGAAAAAATATCAAAGGAGAAATTAAAGAATTTCTTGATACAAATGAAAATGGAAGCACAGCATAACAAAATTTATAGAATGCAGTAAAAGCATTTCAAGAAGGAAGTTTATTATGCAGTAAATTTATACATTAAAAAAGAATATAGGCATCAAATAATTAACTCAATATTATGCCTTAAGGAACAAGGAAAAGAAAAACAAACCAAGCCCAAAGTTAGTAGAAGAAAGGAAATAACAAAGATTGGAACAAAAATTGAAATAAAATAAAATAGAGGCTAGGAAAACAATGGAAAAGATCAATAAAACTAAAAATTGTTTTTTTAAAACATAAAGAAAATGGAAAAATCTTTAGCTAGACTAAGAACAAAAGAAAGATGACCCAAATAAATAAAGTTTGAAATCAAAGAGGAGATATTACAATTGGTAACACAGAAATACAAAGAATTGTAAGAGACTACTATGAATACTTATAACTACGAATTGGATAATATAGATTGAACAGATAAACTTCTAGAAGCATACAACTTAATAAGACTGAATAATGAAGAAAAAGAACATTTGAATATACCAGTATGGAGATTAAATCAGTAATAAAAAAATCTGCCATTAAAGAAAAGCCCAAGACCTGATGGCTTCTCTGCTAAATTCTACTAACATTTAAGGAAGCATTAATACCAACGCTTCAGGAACTCTTCAAGAAATTAAAATGGAGGGACTACTTATCAATTCATTTTGCAAGGCCAATATTACTCTGATATGACAGTCAGTTAAGAACACTACAAGAAAAGAAAATTACAAGCCAATATTCCTGACGAACACTGATGCAAAAATTCTTAACAATATACTAGCAAGCCAAATTCAACTGCATATTAAAAGGATCATTCACCAAGATCAAGTTGGATTTATGCCTGGTATGCAGTGATGTCTCAGCATATGCAAATTAATCCATTTTATATACTATGTTAAAATGTGAAAGACTAAAACCTTCTAACCAGCTCAATAGATGCACAAAAAGCAATTGATAAACTTCAACATCCCTTAATGATAAAAACTCTCAACAAATTAGGTACAAAAAGAATGTACCTTAACACAATAAAAGCCATATTTTACCAGCCCACAAATAACATAATACTCAGTGGTGAGAAACCGAAAACCTTTCCTCTAAGATCAGGAGAAAGTCAAGGATGTCCAATACTAAGAGGCAGAAAAACCAGTGTTTTTCCTAATCTCACGCACAACACTTCTGACGCAAGATGTGGGGAAGTTTTCCTCACACGCCAAGCAATTCTCCAGAAGACATTAAATGGGTGCCTTACAGTTTAGCTCAATTCGGACACTCTCTACCTAGAGATACAGTCAAATCCCACTCTGTCTCTAAGGGTTAAGGGCTCAGTCTCACGAAGCTTTTCTCCATTTTAGCTGCCCCTTGCAAGCTTCATGTTGTGATCTGTGCCCCTTACCCAGCAGCTATAAATTGGGTTTCCAATGACCTCTTTTGGGGTTCTATTAATTTGCTAGTGTGGCTCCCAAATCTTAGAGAAACACTTTACTTACATTTACCTATTTCTTACAAATAATATGTTAAAAGATACAAACGAACAGCTAGATGAAGAGATACATAGGTCAAAGTATGGAAGAGCCCTGAGCACAGGAGCTTCCATCACCATGGAGTTGGGGTACACTGCCCTCCTGAAATGTGAATATGTTTACCACCATCAAAGGTCTCTGAACTCTATCTTTCTGAGTCTTTATGAAGACTTCAGTAGTTAGGCAAAATTGATTAAATCATTGGCCACTGGTGGTCAAATCAACCTTATCAACCTTCAGTCTCTCTTTCCTCTTCAAAGGTGAGGGTGGTACTGAAAGTTCCAATCCTCCTGCCATATGACTGGTACTCTTGGCGACCATTCTGTGGTTTTATAGGCATCCCAAATGTTCAGTCGTCTCTTTAGCATACAGAAAGACACATCACTTTGGAGATTCCAAGGGTTTAAGTAGTTGTGTGCCAGAAACCAGGAACAGAGATCAAATATATATATTTATTACATCACACTATTATACCAACTCTTGCCAGTTTTTTTCAATATAGTACTGGAAGTCCAAGCAAAAGCAATTGGGCAAGGGAAAGAAATAAAAATCATCCAAATCAGAAAATAAGTTAAATCGTCTGTTTGCTGATGACATAGTTTATACATAGAAAACTCTAAGGATTCCATCAAAAAACTGTTAGCACCAATAAATAAATTTAGTAAAGTTTTAGGACATAAAATCAACATATAAAAATCACTTGTGTTTCTATACTTTAGCAATTAACTATCTGAAAGAGCAATTAGGAAAACAATCACATTTATAATAGCATCAAGAAGAATGAAATAATAAGAGATACGTTTAAACAAAGAGGGGAAAATATGTATACTGAAAACTATAAAACATTAATGAATTGATCAAAGAAACTGAAAAAGACACAAATAAATGAAAATATATTTTGTGTTTATGGATGAGAAAAATCAATATCGCCAACCTGTCTAAACTACCCAAGATGATCTATAGGTTTAATGCAATCCTCATGAAAATTCCAGTGGCATTTTTCACAGAAATAGAAAAAATCCTAAAATTTGTGTAGAACCTCAAATGACCTCATTAATAGATAAAGCAATCTTGAGCAAAAAAGACAAAACAAAAAACAAAGCTAGATGAATCACACTTTCTGATTTCAAATTATTTTACAAAGCTATAATCTTCAAAACAATATCATACTGGCATTAAAAACAGACACATAGACCAATGGAACATAATAGAAAGCTTAGAAATAAAACCATACATATAAAGTCAACTAATCTTCAACAAAGAGTTAAAAAAATACATCATGCAGAAATGACAATCTCTTCAATAAATAGTGTTGGGCAAATTGAATATCCAACAGCAAAGAATAAAATAAAATAGGATTCCATCTTACAGCATGCAAAAAAACCAACTCAAAATGATTTAAAGCTTTAACTGTAAGATCTGAAACTGTAAAACTCTTAGAAGAAAGCATAGGGAAAAATCTCCATAACATAGGTCTTTGCAAGGACATGAAAAGCACACACACCAAAAGCAAAAGTAAATAAGTGGAACTATATCAAAGTAAAATGTTTCTGCATGGCACAGGAAACAACAAGCAAAATGAAAAGTCAGCCCACAGAATAGGAAAAACTATTTCCAAACCATACAACCAATAATGGGTGAATATTTCAGATACAGAAGGAACTCTTGCAACAATAAAACAAAAACAAAACAAAACAAAAACTGGTTAAAAAGTGAACAAAAGGCTGGGGCCAGTGGCTAATGCTTGTGATCCTAGCACTTTGAGAGGTTGAGGCAGGAGGATCACTTGAGCTGAGTTTGAGACTAGCTAGGCAACATAGCAAAACCTCGCCTCTAAAAAATAAAAAAAGTTGACAGTTTCTGCCACCGATGCCAGCTCTGATATGTCTCCTTTTCTTTCCTCTCTTCATTCTCTAATAAACTTTGCTTTATAGACTCCAACTCAAAAAATAAAAATAAAAGAATAAAACTTAAAAAAAAAATAGCCAGGACTGGTGGTGCATGTCTGTAGTCTTAGCTCCTCAGGAAGCTGAAGTGGGAAGATCACTTGAACCCAAGATGACAAGGCTGCAGTGAGCTATTGATTGTGCCACTACAAGATCCTAAGTCTAATATATAATACATACGTTTATTTTTTAAATAAATGAGCAAAGAACCCAAGCAGATATTTTTCCAAAGAAGATATATAAATGATCAACAGAACTATAAAGGCACTCAGCATCATTAATCATCAGGAAATGCAAATCAAAACCACAGAGAGATATTGAGGTAACTTGTTTGAATGACAGTTATCAAAAAAACAAAAGATGACAATTGTCAGTGAAGATGTAGAGAAACTGGCACTCTTGTACACTATTGGTGGGAATGTAAAATGGTGCAGTCACTATGGGAAACAGCATGGAAATTCTTCAAAAAATTAAAAATAGCACTGCTATGTGATCCACTTCTGGGTATACCCCCCAAAATTAAAGTCAGCTTCTTAAAGAGATTGATATCTGGACTCCCATGTTCATTACAGAATTAGTCACAGTAGTTAAGATACAGAAACAATAGAAATGTCTGTCAGTGGTTTAATGGATAAGGAAATTATGGCATTTGAAAATCATGGTAAATATATGTATATATATGAAGGGGGATTCCCAACATCAGAATTTGTTTATTAAAAACATTATATTTATTCTAACATGCTTAAACTTCAGTCACCTTCAAAGTACTCTTTGTTTGATGCAAAACTCTTATCAGGATGCTTTTTCCACTGCTCAAAACAATATCTGAACTTGTCAATTTTGATGCCTTTTAGTGTTTCTGCCATTTTTTGTTTCACCTCTTCCACACTGGCAAATGCTTCCCTTTGAGGATTTTTTTCATTGGGGCGAGATTGGATGGATAGGGAGGGTGGGGCATGGGAGTCACACCATTTTTGGTCAAAAACTGCTGAACACTTAGCATGGTTTGGGCAGGTTGTTTGTGTAATCACCCATCACAAAATGGGCAAATTCATTGAAAGAATCTCCAGAAAAAATTCACAGAAGCTGAACGCAGCCTCTCACAACAGTGCTGGCTGGTACACTGATGCTGATAGGTCCCTGGAACACTTACCTAGTGGGGGAAGCCTGTACTACAAGGGGCCCACCCTTTCAAAAAAATTCCATTAAAAAAAATCTCTCTCTATATATAATTATATTATAATAATATTATATATATCATACTATTGTATTATAAACATATTATTCAACATCAAAAAAGGAAGGAAATTCTGCTGGTTGCAACATCATGGATGAACCTGGAGGACATTATGCTAAATGAAATGTCAGACACAAGAAGACAAATACCATATGATCTCATTTACATATGGAATCTTTAAAAAGTTGAACTCATAGAAACAGAGTAGAAGGGTAGTACCTAGCAGTGAGGCGGGTGAGAAATAAGGAGATAATGATCAAAGGGTACAAACTTGAGTTAGAAGATGAATAAACTCTGAAGATTTAATTAACAGCATGATGAGTATGGATAGCAATATTGTATTATAAACGTGAAATTTGCTAAGATAGGTCTTAATTATCCTCACCAGATACACAGAAGAAAAATACAAGTAAAAGGTAACTGAGTTGATGGATATAATAATTAGGTGGATTGTGTAAACAATTTTACATTATAGATATATCAAAACATTACATTGTACACCTTGAATATATACAATTTTTGTCATTTATACTTCAATAAAGCTAAAGTTGAAAAAATCACACATGGATTCTAAGGTGAGTAATGTTAGGCAAAGATTTCTGAAACAAAGAAAATCTCTAATAAATAAGAATGACTGAAAAAAAGAAAAAGAAAAAAGATTCAAAATTTTTGAGATATAGTCAAGTTTAATGATGTGGTCAAGGTTGAATTAAGTAACAAAAAGATTATGTAATGGTATCTTACATTGGATTTCTATAGTTTCTGGTTTTAATTTATTATTTTAATAAGTGTGGTGATAAAAAAGTTTGTGTAAATTTTTAGTAAATAAGTTTTTAGACAAAATGCAAAAAATAAAACAAACACCCAAACAGAACGTCTCAGACTCTTCTTCTGATATACAAAAAGAAAATTTAAAATTACATTCTTTGTATAAAAGAATGACTAAGCTCAAATTACTTTTGCACAAAGAGCTCTAAAAATAACAAATAGAATCTGACCCCCATGACGTTTTCCGATAATCTTCAGGATATGCAACTTTGTAATCACTGACATTACACAAAGCTGAAGCTTCTTTGCTGGGAATGCTAATAAATAATGCAATTAAGAGAAAGGATAATAGTTGTTTCTCTGGAGGGAGGATATGAATTGAGAAGCAGATGAGAACCTCCCAGAGTGCTGGAAAATGTTCTATCTATTGATCTGAGTGTTGGTGGCATGGGAGAGTAGACATATATCAATGTCATTGGATTATGCACTTCAAATTAGTGCACTTCATGTACCTTAATGATGCATATGTATATACATATATATAACTCATATACATGTATGTTATAACTTAACATAAATCAATTGCAAATAGTTTAATATACTGTAAAGGCAAAACTCTTCTTATCAAGAGGTGTATATTTAGATAGCAGGTTCTTACTGATAACGGACCCTAAACATTACCCACATGAGCACAAAAGCAGAAACAACAGACACTAGGCACTGTAAAAGGAAGGAGGAGTAATAAGGAGCACACAACCACCCACTGGGTACCACATCCACTACTAGGGGGAGAGATGACTCCCTAGAAGCCCATGTCTCACTTTCACACAATTTACTTATGTAGCAAATCCTCACGTGTACACCACAACTCTCAAATAAAAAATGAAAAAAAAAGATGTGTATTCAGTGTTGCTCAGTTTGCACCAGTCACTTGTTTTCTGTGGTCTTATCTCTACAAATAAAAAAAATTAAAAATTAGCTGGGCATGGTGGCATGCACTTGTAGTTCCAGCCATTTGGGAGGCTGAGGCAGGAGAAACACTTGAATTAGGAGTTCAAGGCTATAGTGTGCTATGTTCATGCCACCACTTGGGTGATACAGCAAGACTCTGTCAAAAAGTGTTGGCAAAACAACGACAACAAACAACACCAAATAATTATACTTTGACAGTTTCATCTCATTTACACTCTGTTAGGTAGTCAACCTTCTTGATTTTCAGTATTGATAGAGATCTCTACTGTACCATTTTTGTGGGATTTGGAAGTGATGGAAGTAGAAACTAAAACCTAGTACTCCAATACTCTTGTCAACCAAAAATAATTAAAAAGGGTCAAACTCTAATTTAAAGATAATTTATTCAAGCTCAAATTGTGAAAATGGGACACCCAAAAACATCTACTTCAAAGGAATGGAGTCAGCATTCCAAAGTAGAGAAGTTAACATTTCATTTATACAGGCAGAGTCAGAGGAGTTTTTAGTTGGATTGTAACATTATAATTACAACAATTTGACTGGTTATATGCAGTGTTTTTTTGGGAGGGAGTACATTTACATTTAACATCTTTCACAAAGGATGTAATAATCATGGGTTTTCTGTTATCTCGTCTAAACAAAGCAGGACAAGAAAGGGAATTTCATCTGTAACAAGGGTCATTAATTAAGAAGCCAGAAGGGTATTTCCCCCCTGGCATCTTTTAATTCTAGTCATGGTACAGCACAAGAAAAATAAGAAAGTGAGTTAATATGTAATCTGAGAACAGAAGATGTAAGCACATGGGACAGATCATAGTCACATCTCTCTGAAGGCTTGAAGTGTTTTGGGGGTTCCAATAGTTTTTATTTTTTCATATGTATATATTTTTTGGGGGGGGTACCAAATTTCTTTATGTGAAGGAATGGTACAAATCAAAAAACTGAAGTGGACGTTTTGGTGCAACCTATAGAAAAGGCAAAGGAAACCCTGACATACATGCACTGCCAGGAAAGTCACCCAGTGGCTATGAGGAAATTAGCCCAAGGTTTAACTGTCATCATTCTTTCCCAGGGTGTGCTTGTCAAAGGGATATTCTGCCATGCCAGATTCAGGGGCTCCCATCTGCAAGCTGGTTATGTAGTCACCCAATTCTTTGATGGATATCACCTGCTCATTCAGGTAAGGCGTCTCAATGAAGTCACACAAATGGGGATCGTTTTTGTCAGTAGCCAGTTTATGCAGTTCCAGTAGTGACTGATTCACGTTTTTTCTCAAGTGTAATGCACACTCCATGGCATTCAGCCCGTTCTGCCAGTCATCACGGTCTGGTTTCTTGATGTCCTGAAGGAAGATGTGGCCACCGCGTTGGTTTTGCAGCGTCATCCGCTTCTCAGTATGCTCCCTCTCCTCATGAGATTGGTGAAGAAAGTATTTGGCAAAGTTCTTCAAAGCCACATCATCGCGGTCAAAGTAGCAGGACATGGACAGGTAGACATAGGCGGCGAAGAGCTCCAGGTTGATCTGGCGGTTGATGGCGGCCTCCGAGTCCTGGCGGTAGTTCTGGCGCACCTGCGAGGGGGACGCGGTCGCCGTAGCGGCGGCTGAGGACCGGCGGTGACGGCTGCGTGGCGCTGGAGCGGCGGCTGAGGCCTTGGGGCGATGGGAGGGCGCGGCGAGGCGGCGGAGGCTGGCCCTGGTGGCCGGCTGGGGCGGGAGACGAGCGCCGGGTTCTGTCCAAGCACTGTTGAAGCAGGAAACCGCGACGACTCCCGGTGCAGAATGTCCCCGTATATTTTTTTAAAAGTAGTGGGTTATGATGAACCCACAACTTTTTTTTTTTTTTTGAGTTGGAGTCTCACTCTGTCACCCAGACTGGAGTGCAGTGGCCGCTCCTGGCCACCGCAGCCTTGACCTGCTGGGCTCCGGCGATCCTTCCGCCTCAGCCTTCCGAGTAGCCAGAATTACAGGCGCGTGCTACCACGCCCAGCTAATTTTTTGATTTTTACTGTAGAGATGAGGTCTTGCTTGCCCAGGCGGGTCTCGAACCCGCGGGCTCAGGCAATCCATTCACCTCAGCCTCCCAAAGGCGCGGGATTACAGGCTGAGCCACCGAGACCAGCTGAACCCACAACTTTTAAACTTTATTTTTTTTTTTCACATTCTGAAGGTCCCTGT
>CAUYQG010242402.1:0-25731 GCA_963574415.1 Tarsius wallacei
GAGACCCGCCTGGGCAAGCAAGACCTCATCTCTACAATAAATCAAAAAATTAGCCGGGCGTGGTAGTGCACACCTGTAGTTCCAGCTACTTGGAAGGCTGAGGTGGAAGGATAGCCAGAGCCCAGCAGGTCGAGGCTGCGGTGGCCGGGGGCGGCCACTGCACTCCAGTCTGGGTGACAGAGTGAGACTCCAACTCAAAAAATAAATAAATAAATAAATAAATAAACCAAACTTTAAAATGGCTTGTTAAAACCACTACATAATTATTCCTGAAGTTGGGTGGGTACCTAATATATATTTATCGTTCTGGGCTAAAGTCAGCAAACTACACCCTTTGGGACAAATCTAGCTTAACTTACTTTTGTAAATAAAGTATTATGAGAAGATAGCCATTGGCTTTACATATTACCTATAGTCACTTGGGTTAGAGTTGAGTAGTTGCAACAAGACCATATAGCCTTCAAAGCCTAAAACATTTATTACTTGACAAAAGGTGTTATAAAACAATTAAATAAATTTAAATATCAAATGTGCTTCCTGATGTCCAATTTCTATGTGGTGCCCATATTTGATTTTATTTTTTGAGTTGGAGTCTCACTCTGTCACCCAGGCTGAAATGCAGTGGCGCGCTCACGGCCACCGCAGCCCCGACCTGCTGGGCTCAGACCATCCTTCTGCCTCAGTCTTCCAAGTAGCTGAAACTACAGGCATGTGCCACCACGCTGAGCTAATTTTTTTATTTATTTATAGTAGAGATGAGGTCTTGTAAAGTTGCGCAGGCTGGGCTTAGGCGATCCTCTCACCTTGGCCTCCAAAAGTGCTGGGATTACAGGAGTAAGCCACTATACCTGGCCCCAGATTTCTTAAATATTCATAATTATTAAGTAAAATTTAAACCTTCCAGTGATTTAAATTAGCAATAATAAATAAAATCTAATAATAATATACTTAAGTAATGTTATCATCAATCAATAATAAAAATGATCAAAGAAAATTATTTCTCTAAAGTAAAGAATGCACTTCTAGAAAACAAACTCTAAATGTATCCTAGGGGTTTTTCAAAATATCAATTTAGGGCAACCCCTTTGGGTCCTCTCCCACTGTGGAAGTTTTTCTGTCCTCTCAATAAATCCTGCTTAAAAAAAAAAAATCAATTTAAGGCATGGCACCGTGGCTTAAGCCTGTAATCCCAGCACTTTGGGAGGCCAAGGCGAGAGGATTGCCTGAGACCAGGGATTCGAGACCAGCCTGGTACACTTGGCAAGACCGGGTGTGGTAGCACATGCGTGTAGTTCCACCTACTTGGAAGGCTGAGGTGGAAGGATTGCCTGAGCCCAGCAGGTTGAGACTGCAATGGTCGTGAGCATGCCACTGCCCTCCAGCCTGGGCGACAGAGTGAGACTTCAACTAAAAATAAATAAATAATTTTTTAAAAGGACAAAAAAATTATTTCTATAAAGTAATGAATGCACCTCTTGAAAACAAACTCTAAATATAATTTGGGGTTTTTCAAAATATTAATTTAAGGCCAGGCACAGTGGCTCACGCCTATAATCCCAGCAGTTTGGGAGACCACGTTGAGAGTATTGCCTGAGTCCACCAGTTCGAGATCGGCCTGGGCAATTTGGCGAGACCTCATCTCTACAATAAATCATGAAAATTCAGCTAGGCATGACAGCACATGCCGGTAGTTCCAGCTACTTGGAAGGCTGATGCGGAAGGATCACCTGAGTCCAGCAGGTCGAGGCTGCGGCGGCTGTGAGCGTGCCATTGCACTCCAGCCTGGACGACAGAGACTCTCAAAAATATATATATATATATCAATTTAAGTTAAAAAGTTTAAGAAAATATGGCTGAGTGCGGTGGCTCAAGCCTGTAATCGCAGCACTTTGGGAGGTCAAAATGAGAGGACTGCCTAAGCCAAGGGTTTGAGACCAGCCTGGGCTACTTGGTGAGACCATGTCTCTACAATAAATCAAAAAATAAGCCAGGCATGATAGTGCGCACGTGTGGTTCCAGCTACTTGGAAGGCTGAGGTGGAAGGATCACCTGAGCCCAGCAGATGGAGGCTGTAGTGGTCATGAGTGTGCCACTGCACTCCAGCCTGTGTGTTAAACTCCAGACTTAAACTCCAACTGAAAAAAAAAAAAAAAATTATTCATGCCTTCCTAACTAGATGGTGAATGCATATAAAAAGTTTAAACTGCATTTTTTCCAGTTAGTTTCCTCTAAATTATGCCTTTGGCAAATTTACTAAGTGAAAAAGTTACATTGTGAACATTGACAGGGACAGTCAGAAACTGTCTCTCCATAACACAAAACCAGCTGGATACTCTTGGTTTAAGTGGACAGCAGAGAAAAGTCCTCTAGGACACAAACCAAAGAGCTCTGAAGTGAACTCAATGCCACAAAGCCAGACACAAGCCTAAGCTAAGCAGGGGAGGCCACATACAGGTTGGGAAGCAGATTAAGTCGACTCCTGATACCACCATGTAACAGCTGGGGTGGCTCCAACTGCTCCAAACTTAGTTTCTTCATAAAGCCACAGTGGTTCATCAAGCTCTACTTTCTTTCTTTCTTTTTTTTTTTTTTTTTTTTTTGAGTCAGAGTCTGATTCTGTTGGCCAGGCTGATGGCCACTGCGGCCTCGACCTGCAGGGTTCAGGCAATTCTTCTCTTTCAGTCTTCCAAGTAGCCTTTTTTCTAAATTTCTAAATTTTCTAAAAATTTATCATAGAGACAAGGTCTCACCATGTTGCTGGTCTCACCCAGACTGGTCTCAAACCCATGAGCTCAGTCAATCCTCTCATCTCAGTCTCCCAAAGTGCTGGGATTACAGGCGTGAGCCACCATGCCTGGTTACACTCTACTTTCAAACATCCCATGACCTTGGCTACTTAAAGACAGGTCAATGCAGAAAGCCCCACAGTGGATCAGAAACAGGCTGCTTACAGCTGGGCAGCATGGCCTTGCTGGGGGGCACTCATCACTCACTGCTAAAGAGTTGTACAAACAGATAAAGACCAGATCTGACCATGCCACCAAGGCCAGAACTGAGCATATGCCTAGAGAGACAAGGTAGAAACCAAAGACCTTCAACATCTTTCTAAAAGCAAACTTTAAAAAAAATCCTAGGCTGGGCTCAGTGGCTCAACCTGTAATCCCAGCACTTTGGGAAGCAAAGGCGAGTGGATTGCCTAAGCCTGTGGGTTAAGACCAGCCTGGGAAACTTGGTGAGACCTCGTCTTTACAATAAATTTTTAAAAATTTGCCGGGCATAGTAGCGCACGCACCTGTAGTTCCCACTACTTAGAAGGCTGAGGTGGAAGGATTGCTGGAGCCCAGCAGGTCAACGCTGGGGTGGCCATGAGTGTGCCATAGTACTCCAGCCTGGGCGACAGAGGGAGACTCCAACTCAAAAAAAAAAAAAAAATTCTACTAAAAAATTATAAATGTTCATGTTATATTACAATTTCCTAATAGTATTCCACAGGGCTTCAGAGGATCAGCAAAATGTGTGTGTTTTTAAAATAAGACTATCAAAAAAAACAAATACTCCAACATGCTCCAGGTCAAATGTTGGGACAACAAGGTCACTGGCACATACAATTTTGTAATGCTAGGCTAGGCTAACCCAGTATTAGTTGTCCTCAGAACAAAGCTTTCCCTTCCATCTCTGATTAATCAAAGTGACTACACAGCATGCCATTTGGGAAAAGTCATCCTGATGACAGCCAAGTGCGTCATGCTTGTCTCACTGATGTGTAGCCAAATAGAGAAAAACAAATGAGCCACTGCAGTGCTCTAGGTCAGCAACTGTCACTCACAACTCTGACTGCACATCAGAATTCATGGGAAGATGCCCACCATTCATAAGTCTGCCCTTACAAGCAAAGATGATCCATTTTGAACTTTTAAAACTACTACTTTTACCTGTTATACATGTTGGGGTTCTGTGGAAGAGTCCACTAGGAAAAAGGGTTCTGATGCTGAAAAAAGTAAAAACCAGCAGATCAAGGTATACTAAAGATCGTAAACACCAGGCATTGTTTGAGACTATGCACGTACCCTTGAATCCCAGGTTACTACAAAGTCTATTCAAAAAGACAGGACATTCCCTCAACCTAAAGTGTGTGTGTATGTGAGTACATGCACATACATCAGTGGTGGTGGTGAAGGGTTGGTCAGCCGGCCTCGACATTGCTATTATGCTTGAAAAACAAAATGTTTTGATTCACTTCTCAACTGTAACTGTAAACCCCACAGCTAAGGCAGTATAGGGAAGAGCACTTGCCTGGATGTTCTGGGTTCAAATCATAAGTTAACATAGTTAATGATTCTATAAGCAGAAGCAAATTACATCTTCATAATTCTGTTTTCCCAAATAAATGACTTGTGACAGTGTTGTTAAAGGTGAAATGGTATTTATGAAAACACTCCAGAAACTTTAAATCAATACTCAACTATACACAGTTGCTACTATTAACAAAAAAGAGCACTACTATTGTACATCCATATCATAGAATACTACTTAGCAATAAAAGGGAACTGACTACTGAAACACATAACTTGGATGAATGTCAAGGAAAATATACTGACTGAAAAAAGCCACTCTCAAAGATACATACCACATGACTCTATTAATCAATAATCATAAAATTACATAATTAAAGAGATGGAAAAAGTTTAGTGTTTCCAGGGTCCAGGGGTGAGGGAGAGGGGGATGGGTATGGCTATAAAGGGTAACCATGAGGGAGTTTTGTGGTGACAGTATCCCAAGAATCTTGATTGTGGGAGTGGTTACACAGGGTAAAATTGGAGAGTACATATATATCACTTGTGAAATCTGAATAAGCTCTAGAGGTTGTGTCAGAGTCAACTGGTTTCTTGGTTTTGATATTACACTGTAGTTGTGTGGGCTGTTGGCATGAGAGGGAGGCCAGGGTGAGTGGAGTTCAGAAGACTTCCCTGTACATTTATTTGCAGCCTCCTGCAAATCTGTAATTATTATTTTTTTTAGTTTTTATTTTAAAGATGTGGGGTACAATTCAGGATTAGGTATACAACTGGTCATTGTACAGATAAAGCTTGGGCTTTCCTTTGGTTCCTTTTGATCCCTGATTGATGTTATATAACCTGCCCTCCTTCACTGGCAGTTTCCAGCTACTGCCAGTATCTTTCTTATAGTATTATGGTAAATGTTCAAGGTCTGCTTATGAGTGAGAGCATATGGTACTCACTTCTTTGTTTCTGTGATAGATCACTGAGTATTATAGATGCTAAATGCATCCAAATTGCTGTGAAGCCCATAATTTTGTCCTTTATGGCTGTGTATATGTACCATATTTTTTAAACCCAATTAATTATTTAAAAATAAATTTTTCAGCCGGACTCGGTGGCTCAGTCTGTAATCCCGTGCCTTGGGAGACTGAGGTGAGTGGATTGCTTGAGCCCGCGGGTTTGAGACCCGCCCGGGCAACTTGGCGAGACCTCATCTCTAAAATAAATCAAAAAAATTAGCCAGGCATGGTAGTGCGTGCCTCTAGTTCCAGCTACTTGGAAGGCTGAGTGGAAGGATCGCCGGAGCCCAGCAGGTCGAGGCTACAGTGGCCGGGAGCAGCCACTGCACTCCAGTCTGGGCGACAGAGTGAGACTCCAAACAAAAATAAATAAATAAATAAATAAATAAAATAAAATAAAAATAAATAAAAATACATTTTTCGACAGGCATGGAGGCTCAAGTCTGTAATCACAGCACTTAGGGAAGCGGAGGTGAAAGGATTACCTGAGCTCAGGGGTTCGAGATCAGCCTGAGCAACATGGTGAGATCTTGTCTCTATAATAAATTTTTTCAAAAAAATTACCCGAGCATGGTGGCGCATGCCTGTGGTTCCAGCTACTTGGAAGGCTGATGTGGAATGATTGCCTTAGCCCAGCAGGTTGAGGCTGCAGCAGCTGTGAGCGTGCCACTGCACTCCAGCCTGGGTGACAGAGTGAGACTTTGAGTCAAAATAAATAAATAAAAAGTTTTTTTAAGCCGGGCTCGGTGGCTCAGCCTGTAATCCCGCACCTTGGGAGACTGAGGTGAGTGGATTGCCTGAGCCCACGGGTTCGAGACCCACCTGGGCAACTTGGCAAGACCTCATCTCTACAATAAATCAAAAATCAGCCGGGTGTGGTAGCGCGCGCCTGTAGTTCCAGCTACTTGAAAGGCTGAGGTGGAAGGATTGCCGGAGCCCAGCAGGTCGAGGCTGCGGTGGCCGGGAGCGGCCACTGCACTCCAGTCTGGGCAACAGAGTGAGATTCCAACTCAAAAAAAAAAAAGTTTTTTTAAAAGCCTTGAGAAAATAAAAAGCAAGTGGGTCTACTCACTCTCTAGTCTTTCTGAAAGTTTAAAGAACTATGTCAAAGCTCCAGTGTTTCAAGAGATCAGACAAAAGGGGGTTATTAAGTAAGAAGACAACAAGCTCGCTGGGTGTGGTGGCTCACGCCTATAATCCCAGCACTCTGGGAGGCCAAGGTGAGAGGAATACCTGAGCCCACGGGTTCGAGACCAGCCTGGGCAACTTGACAAGATCTCATCTCTACAGTAAATCAAAAAATTAGCCAGGCATGGACACATGCCTGTAGTTCCAGCTACTTGGAAGGCTGAGGTCGAGGGATCGCCTGAGCCAAGCAGGTAGAGGCTGCAGTGGCCGTGAGCGTGCCACTGCCCTCCAGCCTGGGTGACAGAGTGAGACTCCAACTAAAAAAAAGGAAGACAAATTCAAAGATAAGAAGCATAAATCCAACTGTATATTAAGTCAAGATCCAAAAGTAAATTTCCAAAATCAATGTCATGTCAGCCTACAACACATAAGGACAAGGAAACCACACTCTACCGCAGAAAGCAAGGCAAGAGGCTGGGCCTTTTTCTGACAATCTCAAATCAACTATGTGGATTCTAACTAGGCTGTGGGGAGTCACTCCTTTCACTGGGAAAAACCCCATTCCTCATTCATACAACAGAGGTGGGCCTAGGCAGTCATTTTGTGCAACGTGACTTTGTCCACACCTCCTAACCTCTACTAACACAAGACCAAATAACTAGAACAAGGGTGGGCATCTGACTCATAACAAGCCTCTTCCCCCCTGCCACAGGTGACTGTTTCAAAGGCTAATATCCGGCTGGGCACAGTGGCTCAAGTCTGTAATCCCAGCACTTTGGGAGGCCAAGGTGAGAGAATTGTCTGAGACCAGCCTGGGCAACTTCGTGAGAACTCGTCTCTACAATAAATCAAAAAAGTAGCCGAGCATGGTAGCTCGCACCTGTAGTTCCAGTTACTTGGAAGGTTGAGGGAGAAGGATCACCTGAACCCAGCAGGTTGAGGCTGCAGTGGACTTGAACGTGCCACTGCACTCTAATAGCCTGGGCAACAGAGTGGGACTCCAACTCAAATAAAAACCAACAAAGGCTAATATCTGGTCCAGGCCTGGCTGGAACTCCTTGCCCAGGCATTTAGAATTAGGACTGAGACTCCAGCCTCAGCCTAACTAGTTAGTCTCTTGAACACAAAAATGTGGAAGGGGGTCAGGAGTGAATGGGTGACCAGTTTGCGTTTTCCATTTTGCATTTATTTCAAAAATTTTAAGCAAGCAGCAAAAAGAAAAAGAACAAAATGGACTCCAGAGAGAAGCAGGAAACACATGGGCCAAGTCCCTCAGGATGGAATTCTAGGTTCCTGAGCCTGATGGCATCCCTGCTTCTGGGTTCCAGGACCAGTCCATTTTCCCAATAGTATTTATAGTTGCCCCTAAAAAAATCCTAACCAATAGAACTGTGACTTCCTTTTAAAAACTAAGGTTCTAGCCGGGCTCGGTGGCTCAGACTGTAATCCCACGCCTTGGGAGGCTGAGGTGAGTGGATTGCCTGAGCCCGCGGGTACCCGCCTGGGCAACTTGGCGAGACCTCATCTCTACAATAAATCAAAAAATTAGCCGAGCGTGGTAGCGCATGCCTGTTGTTCCAGCTACTTGGAAGACTGAGGCAGAAGGATCGCCGGAGCCCAGAAGCTTGAGGCTGCGGTGGCCGGGAGCAGCCACTGCACTCCAGTCTGGGCAACGGAGTGAGACTCCAACTAAAAAAAAAAACAAAAACAAACAAAAAACTAAGGTTCTAAGCCAGATAGAACACCCAGGAAATTGATGACAGCACTCAGAGCCTGCCAGACTGCAGCCACCGCCACCAGAACTGCAAATTTCGCAGCAGAAAAGAGAAGAGTAGGCAGGTGCTGGCCCGCAACAGTCTCCCCAAGCAGGCAGGGAAGTCCCACCCCACAGGCACTTCTCAAAGATGGAGATGATAAACACAAAAATCAGGAAAACAGCAAGAAACAGAGATAGTATGAAACCAGTCTCCAGTACTCTAGGCCATAAAGAAAATGTATCTTGAAGAGAAGAGCCCACAGGAAAAGTCAACTGCCACTCTCAAGAGTCAGGTCCCTGCTGTTCAACTCTTCCCTTTGTGACCAAAGGCAAGGCCTTTCCTACTGGCGGGTCTCAGTTGCCTCAAGCTGAGAGTGAGTTTAGACTCAATGATTCTTCAAGTGTTGCCTGATTCTGTTAATGGACTATTTACAGTAGCCTGGAATTCTGAGGAAGCTGAACCAGAATGCAAAGCTCAGCCTGCTACTGTACTCTAGAGCTCTGATGTGACTTGCCACTGTTGTTGGCCTCAGAATTCCCTTCAAGGACCAGTTTGTGCTTCTCTAGACCTGTTTTTTGGAAGCTCTACCTACCTGAATCATGAAATCATTTTCCTCTTGGACCTCACAGATGCAACGGACCACCTCAAAATCATAGCGGTCATCCCCATCAAGTTCTTCGTCTGGGTTGGTGGTCACATCCACGTCTTGGCTGTATTCCTCATCACTCCAAAGAAAGCTCTCAGAAGAGGACTCACTCAAATTATCCTCCCCTGAGAGGAAAGGGAAAACAACAGTCACTATTTTAAATCATAGTTATATAATTTAAGGAACCCTAGATGGTCAGAAGCAGGAAATGATCTCACAGACTCACTCTTCCATGAGTGTTCACAGGGCTGGGAAATGAGGATGCCAGTCTCTTCCTTGGGCCTATCATCGAGTAACAGCCCAGATGAAGTAGCTTTCCTGGCAATGATCCCCATCCTTATTTCACTGAGAGAATGAAGCCCAAGGTCAGCGGCTGTCCAAGTCACAAAGCTTGTTGGCAGAGCAGCTACAACTCCCCAGGAACCACGCAGACCATCATCTCTAATGATGCTAACATGTTCCTCAGCCTCACCCTCACCCCATCCAGTCAGGACTTGGCTTACCAGCAGTCTATATCCAGAGCTACCTGTAAAACTCTGCAGACAGGCCAGGCATGGTGGCTCATGCCTATAATCCTGGAAGGCCGAGGTGAGAGAGAGGACTGCCTGAGCCCATGGGCTCAAGACCAGCCTGGGCAACGAGGTGAGACCTCATCCTCTACAATAAATCAAAAAAATTAGCCAGGCGTGGTGGCGTGTACTAGTTCCAGCTACTTGGAAGGTTGAGGCAGAAGGATGGCCTGAGCCCAGCAGGTTGAGGCTGTGGTAGCCATGAGTGTGCTACTATACTCCAGCCTGGGCAACAGAGTGAGACTCTAACTAAAAAAACAAAATGAAAAACAAAACAAAAACAAACAAACAAACAAACAAACAAACAAACAAAAAACCTCTGCAGACAGTGGGGAATGAGGAGGGGAAGATTCCAGGGACAATCAGAACCAGAATTACTAGGTCTTGGTGCCTCATTATTTATAATCACTGCTAACTTTTACTAAGGGTTTATTCTGCAATAGACACTGTCCGAAGCACAGATATACCTCATTTTACCGCAATTCACAGATATTGTATTTTTTCACAAGTTTAAGGTTTGTGGCAACCCTGTATCCAGCAAATCTACTGATGCCATCTTTCCAACAGCAAATATTTATTTCATGTCTCTGTATCAGCATTTTTTAGCAATAAAGTATTTTTTTATTTTTCTTCTAATTTGGAAAGGAGACTTTATTCTTATAAAGGGTTGCAGCCTGCAAGATGGCCATTCTGACAGGCTGAAAAGTATAGTTTTCGGGCAAAGCTAAAAGGCAGGTACTTCCAGGGAGAGAAGGAATTTATGTTGAGTAGGTTGGACAAGTACACATATCCAACAGGTTATAGGAAGAGCTATGATTATTCATGAAGGGGAGACACACACATGTGTGCTGAATAAACATGTAAATTACATGTGACCCATGTTCACTTTGGGGTGCAGACTTAACATTTAAGTGCAATACAGTTAAGTCCTATATGTCAAAAACTGCATCAGGGACACCAAGGTATGCAAGTGTACATCCTCTGTAAATCAGCCAGAAGCACTTCATGGTTAGTGGTCCTAACATGAGAAAGTCACTGAAATCAGTCTCCTGTCCAATCAAAGCTGCAGTTATGGTTTGTGGAATAGGAGAGTCAGTTACACAGTGTCTGTCAGTGGATGAGCTACAATTGTTTCAATATTGCAATAAAGTACTTTTCAACTAAGGTATGTGTGTTTTTTAGACATAATGCTACTGCCCATTTAACAGACTACAGTATATTATAACCATAACTTTTATATGCACTGGAAAGCCAAAAAATGTGTGTGACTTGCTATGCTGCGATTTTAGCTTTATAGTGGTAGTCTGGATCCAAGCCCATGGGTATGCCTGAACCTTCCAACAAGTGATCAGCAAATGATCGGGTACAGCCTCCTTACCGCATGCTTTCACTTTCCCTTTGTGGTTTCCAGATTCTGAGCCATGGAGCTGTGGACTCATATGGACCCCAGACTTCTGTGAGGACCCACACCTGGTAACAGCAAATGCTTTGGGTGAAGGTTCCTGGGAGGTGTCACTGATCTCCTCACTGCAGGGGTATTCTGAAATAAAGAATCAGACATAGTCAGGGTATTCTAGAATCAACCAATCAACAAGTCTACTGTTCAAAGAGCTCAGGGACAATTCAACCACAACCACAATGAGTGTGGAGGGTAGACTTAGGAATTAATACTTCCTTCTACCTACAAGAATCTCAGGCCCAAACACCTCCTCCTCTCCTGGTCACTCTTCTCCTCTGTTTCTGATAAGATTGTGTTTATAAGCCCAAAGATACAACAAGAACAAAACGTGTCATTCCTTATGCTCCCAAGGTTGGAACACAGATTTCTTAAACATTTTTGTGGCCAGACACACACTTTTCTTTTCTTTTTTTTTTCTTGAGTTGTAGTCTCACTCTGTCGCCCAGACTGGAGTGCAGTGGCATGCTACTGGTCACCGCAGCCTTACCCTGCTGGGCTCTAGCGATCCTTCTGCCTCAACCTTCCAAGTAGCTGGAACTACAAGCTTGCGCTACGATGCCTGGCTAATTTTTTATTTATTGTAGAGATGAGGTCTCGCCAAGTTGCCAAGGTGGGTCTTGAACCCGCAGGCTCAGGCAATTCACTCACCTCGGCCTTCCAAAGTGCTGGGACTACAGGCTGAGCCACCAAACCCGGCCACCACACTTTTCAAGAAGTGAATCCTTTCTTGAGAGGGTTCAAAGATGTGTATTTAAGAGTTCTGCGACTGGGCACAGTGGCTCATGCCTGTAATCCCAGCACTCCAAGAGGCTGAGGGAGGAGGATCACCTGAACCCAGAAGGTCAAAGCTACAGTGAGCCAAGATCATGCCACTGCATTCCAGCCTAGGCAACAGTGAGACCTTGGCTCATAAGTTCTGTGTATAAACACTCACCTACACTTCCCTGCATACTTTGATACATTCATATATGCCACCCTGTGCCAGGGCACACCGACCAATGTAGTAGGTGGGGGTGGGAGGGGACTTTTAAATGCCAACCAGACTCTGTACACCTGTGTGAGTGGGAGCCTCCCCTGCAGAGCCCATGTGAGACTAAGCCCACAAGTCCTGGTCAAGGCCTGTAGACCTTCCTCTGCTCAGTGCAGGCCTGGAGGACACAGTGGGAGAAAGCAATCCCATCTACCTATGGTAAGGAAACCTAAGTGAAACTGAGGGGAAAATTACCAGGTTTGACTTTCTTTTTCTTTTTCTTTTTCTTCTTTGGCTTCACTCTCACAAATTCTTTGAATTTCTTCTCTTTATTCTTTTCCTTGTCTTTTGTAGCTAGAATTAAACACAAGTGTCATCATTTTAATGTTCTTTTTTTTTAATGCTGGGATGTTTATTCTTTTCTTAAGTAATTACATATACCCAATGGGAAAAACCGAAATAGGCAGCAGAGCTGCCTTCATCAGCCTGGTTCTGCCTGGGAGGTCAGTTTCCTTCACCAAAGGCTCTGGAGTAGGCTGCTGCCGGACTTCAGAACAGGGTCAGCACACACTGGCCTGCTGCCTGTTATCATAAATCAGTTTTAGAAAAACATGCCATGTTCATTCATTACATGTTGTATATGGCTGCTTTCACAAATCCAGTGGCAGAGTTGAATAGTTAAGGACAGAGAACTTATGGTGCCCAACATTGAAAATAATTATTATCTGGACCTTTAAAGTTTGCCAACGTCTCCGTACATCATTGCTCCTCAACTCTGGCTACATACTGGAATCACCTGTAGAACTTTAAAAAAAAAACAAAAACAGCAGTGGCTGGGACCTATACCCAGAGATTCTGATTTAGTTGGCCTGAAGTGTGGCCTGGATTTTATTTTTTTCCTTTTTAAAAATCAAGGTGCAAGTCACAGAATATAAAATTAGCCATTTTAAAACGAGCAATTCATGCCTTCCAAAAACAACTTTATGCTCTACTCTTTTTTAAATTTTTATTTATTTATTTTTTTTGATTTGGCCTCTTACCACCGCAGCCTCGACCTGCTGGGCTCTGGCGATCCTTCTGCCTCAGCCTTCCAAGTAGCTGGAATTACAGGCACATGCCACCACGCCCAGCTAATTTTTTGATTTATTGTAGAGGTCTCGCCAAGTTGCCCAGGCAGGTCTCAAACCCACGGGCTGAGGCAATCCACTCACCTCAGCCTCCCAAAGTGCGGGATTACAGGCTGAGCCACCGAGCCTGGCTTATGCTCTACTCTTAACAACAAATCTTGAGTTAGCAATACTCCCTACCCAAACTTAACCTTCACCCTTCAGTTTTTCCTAATCCCATTCTAAAAAGCTTCCCACCTACCTAGATACCCCTTCCCACTCTACTGAGACCACAGTTTTCAAAGTTAATAGCCTTACCACTGAAAAAACCAGGTTTCTTCTCCTTTTACCAAATATATTTGTAACACTTCAAATAATTAATCACACTTTACTTTTTAGATGTCCACAAGAGTTTATGCACACATATGTCCCATGACCTTGCCCTCCCACACAAGATAGGCACTCAAGAGAAAGCATCGCATATGTCCACAGACTTACACATGAAGGCTCACAGCAGCCTCAGCTGTAATTGCCCCAAACTGAAAACAGCCCGAATGTCCACTAACAGGTGAATGCACAAATTACTTGTATTGTACCCATACAATGGAATATGTTCAGCAATAAAAGTATGAACTATTAATATATGCAGCAACATAAATGAATTTTAAAATAAGTCTACTGGGTGAAAGGAGTCAGACAAAGCTAGTGCATGCTGTCTGATTCCATCTATATAAAATTCTACAAAATGAAAACAAATCAATAGTACCAGAAAACAGAATACTGGCTGCCTGGGGGTCAGGGGGAAGGGAGAAAGGTGGGAAGTGAGAATTTAAAATGATGCTTAAAAGGGGCAAGAGGAAAGTTTGAGAGAGAATAAAATATGTTTACTATCTTGGTTGTGGTGACAGTTGAGAATATACATATGTCAAGTCTCATCAAATTGCAACATTTAAATATGTGGAGTCCATAATATGACAATTAAGCCTCAAGAAAGCTGTAAAGAAAAAGAAGTGCAATTCCACTGCATATAGTATATTCACAGTGTTGTTCAACCACTTCTATCTAGTTCTAAAACCTTTCCAACATTCTAAAGTAAAACCCCTCACCATTATGTGGGTTCTTCCCCTCCTTCGGCCCCTGGCAATAATCAATCTGCATCTGACTCCACGCATTTATCTACTCTGGATAGTTCATACACATGGAACCATACCACACGTGGCCTTTTGTGTTTGGTTTCTCTCACTTAATGTTTTCAAGGGCGTCAGGACTGCTTAAAAAGGTTTTCTAAGTGATTCTGATGTGGAATCAAGATGATCACAAAGCAGCTGTGGGGCAGAATAAGCAGTTCAATTCCATTTTAAGCACTTGTTCTGTGAAAGAAAACCACAAACAATCCTTACCTATATATATCATGCCCATTTTAGAGACAGGGAAACTGAAGCTCAAAGAGGTGAGATCATCCAATTCATATCACACAGATACTTAAAAGCAGATATGTTTGACTCTTGAGCAGCATGTCAGCACTGTGACCCAGGCCCCTCTCCCAAATGGGTATCCAGGAACCCCATCCAGGAGCCATGAGAGAGGACCAGAAGGCTATACCTATTGGCTGGCAAGCCTGGGACTTACAGGCAGAGTTGATCCACTGGCTAGAGAACATAGGACTTAAGGATCTCTGAACTCCCTTCTTGTTAAAATACTCCAGAACTGGGGAGGAAAGTCCAACATACAAGAAAACCAGAAAAGAACTTAAGACCAATATTAACTTTTAAAATTATTTTTATGTATTTATTTATTTTAGTCCCGCGGGGGGGTGGGGGGAGTCTCACTCTGTTGTCCAGGCTGCTTGGAATGATCACAACTCACCACAGTCTCAATCTTCTGGGCTCAGGTGATCATTCAGCCTCACCCTCCCAAGTAGCTGGGACTACAAGCGTGCAACACCACACACAGCTAAACTTTGCTCTTGCAGAGGAAGGGGTCCTGCTATATAGTCCAGGCTGGGCTCAATCTGCTGGGGTTATAGGCATAAACCACCACGCCTGGCCCAATTTTCATTTTAAAATCAAGAAACTGAGGCCCAAAGAAAGTTGATTAGCAAAACATGGTCAGATGCCTTCTGAATTTCATAAAAGTCATCAACAATTTTTACTTTCCACAAATTCCATGAACAGTCTTCCCCAAATATAAAAACAACTAATTTTTACATATTATTTTGCTACAACATTAGCCATGGTTTCCATTCATTTGCTCAACAAATATTTTCACATCTGCTAAGTTCCAGGTACCCTTCTAGGGAGGAAAGATATGGCAATGAACAAAGTAAAACAAAGCTCTCTGTCCTGATAGAGCTACAATCTAGTTGATGGGGCAGCAAACTAGGAATATAGGGGAATTTCCTCAACTTGATGAAGAACATCTGCAAAGAACCTACGGCTAACTTCGTACTTAGTAAGAAATAGGATGCTTTCTTCCAAAGATCAGGAACAAGGTGAGATGCCCCTTTCACCACTCCTATTCAACATTTTATTAGCTAGTGCAATAAGCCAGAAATGGTAATTAAAGCTCTACAGATTGGAAAGGAAGAAATAACACTGTCTGTTTGCAAATGACATGACTGTCTATGTAGAAAATCCCAAATAACTGACCAAGCCAAAAACAAAAACCACTGGAACAGTGATTATATCAAGTATACAAGATACAAGACTAATATACAAAAGTCAATTGCTTTTCTATATACCAACAATGAACAACTGGAATTTGAAATCAAGAAATAGCAAAGAGGTCTATATGGCCTCACTGGAACTGAAATTAGAATTAGGTTGAGTGAGAGAGAGAAACGGATGTGGCCTAGAAGCAGATTATGAAGGGTCTTGTAAGGAAGTTGTGTTTTGTTTTTGAGTAGGGGTTTCACTCTGTCACCCAGGCTTGAATGCAGTGTCACGATCACAGCCTTGACCTCCTGGGCTCAGGAGATCCTTCTGTATCAATCTCTAGAGCAGCTGGGACTACAGGCCTACACCACCACATCTGGCTAACTTTTTTATTTTTATTTTTTGTAGAGATGAAGTCTCGCTAATTTTGCCTAGGCTGGTCTTAAATTCCTGGGTTCAAACAATCCTCCTGCCTTGGCCTCCCAAAGTACTAGGATTACATGTGTAATTACACTGCTCCAAACTGGAAATTGATTTTTACTATGAGTGATTTAGGGAGTCACTGAAGGATCTAAGCAAAGCACAGTGTTATAACTTGATGAACCTTTACTCACATACACCCATTAAAAACTGCTGCACAATCCAGTTTTTGATTTGCAAATTCAAGTTTTAGAGACCAATTAAAGTAGTTATACCCATCAGCTATCGTGAAACGATAACAGAAGTAATTCAATCAATAGCAGAAGTGGCTGAAGAAGCAACGTAGAAATAGCCGTAGATCCTAAGCCCTTGAGACATAGGGGTCAAGATGTAGGGGGTGCATTGCCAAATGCTAGGGCATACCTGGTGATCACCTAGGCATGGGAGTCCCTTTGGGCTTCTCTAACAATTGTTTTTACACTTTACATTTTATAAAATAGCATTACTCCCTTAAGCAACCCAAAAGATAGTAAGAGAGGGATGGGTAGTTCATTCCACAAAGGGGAGCATTCCTGAAGACCCCACCTAATTCAAACTTGCATAATTCAAACTTGCAAAATTCATGACTGCTATGCCCATAAAATGATGAACACACTCTCACTGGCCAGCCAGTTTTGAAATCATGTGGTCAATAAATTCTCTTAACTTACTGGGATTTGTATTCATTCAAATTTTATTCATGAGACTTTCAATATCACACAATTTCAAACCAGTAAACTTCAATTTTGCATAAAATACTGCCATAACTTCCCACTTTACAGAGGAGGCATTAAAATTCAGAGAAGCTCCAAGATTACACAAACTAGTACATAGAAAAGCTGAACTCAGACCTACTAGAGGTCTTGGGACTCTAAGTTTTGGGCCCTGTGAAGTGCCCTTGAAATGGGAAATGACCACAGGCCATGGATCTTCTCGATTCACCATCATCACTGTTCTACCCCTGACTATGCAGCTTTCTCCCTGAAAATTGTACTTGCTACGTATAGCAGACACCATAGGTGGCTCCCAAAATCTTTTCACCCTTCCCTTGCACTTTGGCATCTGAGGGCTTTGGAAAAAACTGACTTCACACTCAGCTAAACAAATCAGAGTGATCTCGTGCCTCATGTCACAGCAACAGGTTTAAATAATCTGGGTCTGGACCAATTCATGAGATTCAAGAAGCAAGGAGAGGAATGAACCAATCAGTTTTTTGGGGGGTCTCACTCTGTTGCCCAGGCTGAAGTGCAGTGGCACGCTCACAGCTTACTGCAGCCTTGACTTCTCAGGCTCAGATGACCCTTCTACCTCAGCTTCCTAAGTAGCTACAGGGAATTTCCCAAGTAGCTACAGCTTTCGGCTATAGGCATATACCACCGCACCCAGCTAATTTTTTGTAGAGACAACATCTTGCTATGTTGCCCAGGCTGGTCTGGAGCTCCTGGGCTCAAGCAATCCTCACATCTCGGCCTCCCAAAGTGCTGTGATTACAAGTATGAACCACCGTGCCCGACAACTCTGGTCCAAAGTTTATAAAAAGGGTATGTTCTTCACTTTGGGAGGCTGTGGTGGCTGGGAGTGTGCCACTGCACTCCAGTCCAGGCAACAGAGTGAGACTCCAACTCAAAAAAAAAAAAAATTAGCCAGACATAGTGGCACACAACTGTAGTCCCTCGCAAGGCTGAGGCAGGAGGATCCTTTTGAGCCTAGGAGGTCACGGCTACAGTGAGCCATGACAGCACCACTGCACTCAAGCATGGCACAGAGCAAGACCCCATCTATAAAAAAAAGAAAAGAAAAGAAAACAGAGGCCAGGTTCAGTGGCTCACCCTGTAATCCCAGCACTTTGGGAGGCCAAGGCAAGTGGATTGCCTAAGCCCGCGGATTTGAGACCCACCTGGGCAACTTGGTGAGACCTCATCTCTACAATAAATAAATAAAAAATTAGCCAGGCGCGGTATCAGGTGCCTGTGGCTCCAGCTACTTGGAAGGCTGAGGCAGAAGGATCACAGGAGCCCAGCAGGTTGACGCTGAGGTGGCCGTGAGCGGGCCACTGCACTCTAGCCTGGGTAACCGAGTGAGATTCCAACTCAAAAAAAAAAACAAAAAAAAAACTTGGAATGGAACAGTGCCCAGCATGTGAAGTACTCAAATGTTAGTTGTTATTATCTTGTGGCAATACCCTCTCTCCAGAAAGAAGTGCTGGATAACTGCCAGCTCTCTCCAGGGACAGCCAGACCAGGTGATCCATGCCCCATAGAGCATGTACTGGCTGTATAGCTTCTTCCTGGCTACCCTGACTGGGTTGGACTAAGAGTGTCTTCCTGCGAGGGCTCTGGATCCAAGAGCAGCTGTCACCTAAGGAGGGCAAGGCTTTTCTCCAGTATGGCCACTTATCCTCTCCCCAGGCCACAGGTGCCCATGAAGAGTATCACAGTCCTTCTTGCTCCCTCTACACAGCTGGCTCCCGTTTTTTCCATCCAATCATCATCAACTTATGCGAGCACAGGGACAATTAGGGACAACTATCATCAGATTGCTGCTTCCAGGAGGGAGAGTAACATCACGGCCACCCATGGGGAAACTGCTCGTCTACCACAGAGCTCAGCCATGTGGCTGGGATAAGCAGAGACCAGAGCAAAGTCTAACCCGCACAATGAAAGGTAGCTGAAGGGCAGAAAAGAACAGAAACAGGTACGGTCCTAGAGGAAGTCTCCCTTCCAGAGAAGTAACACGGAGGCACTGCTGCTGCCATTTCACCATGTCCCACACCACGGATGCCACCAGCACAGGACCCAGACCTCCAAAAACCCCCTCAAGTCCTGCACTGTTCTGCCTTAGCGCATGTGGCAGAGGCTGCTATGGCTGCCCCAATACTCTTGCTTCCACTTATTCCATAGGAAAAGAGTTCATTTTCCAGCTTCCCTTCAGTGAGGACAGCCAGGTGCAGATATTCTGACCTATGGGATACACGCAGAAGTGACAAAACTTCCAGGTTGTGCCCTTAAAAGAAAGAGGCATACCTTTCCCTCCCAGCTGCTGAAAGATAAGCAAGGGAGCCTTTTTGAATACCACAGAGGAGCAGCATCAGGGGCCTGCACAACGATGAGAGAGCTGGGCCCAGGCATCTTGGAAGTCAGAACAGAGCCCCTGCCAGCAACTCAGAGCTCATCCTGAGAGGGAAATAAACCTCTGTCTTGTCTCAGGCGCTACTGTGGCTCTGTGTCATGGCACCATAACCCATATCCTAATTAAGCTCATATGGCTCTCTTCCTGTTAAGGGTAGAGAAGATGTGTTCCTGTGAGAAAGCCAATCTAGACCACAAGAAAAGGTGCAGACAGCAACAAAGAAGTGCCCACACTTGTGCTCCAAGGCTCATTTTGGCCTAAAGCTGAGATTTACTCAGGGTGAGAATATGATCCAAGTGGGTGTGGCAATAGATAACACGTACAGGTAGGGCCCCGTTGACCCTAGAATATTCCTTCTGGGCCAAAAGTCTACTCAGAACTGAACTCACCTACGTAGAAACAAACCCAAATACTGTACCAAAGAGACCTGAGCTAGCCCCTAGAAGAGAGCCTCAGTATACCAGGTTTCTGGTATACTGAGAAATCTCATTTGAAAAAGCAAATCCGGCAAGGCTCTGTGGCTCAGCCTGTAATCCCAGCACTTTGGGAGGCTGAAGTGAGTGGATTGTCTGAGTCCACGGGTTCGAGACCAGCTCAGGCAACTTGGTGAGACCTTGACTCTACAATAAATTTTTTAAAAAATTAGCTAGGCGTGGTAGCACATGCCTGTAGTTCTGGCTACTTGGAAGGTTGAGGTGGAAGGATCACCAGAGCCCAGCAGGTTGACGCTGGAGTGGTCGTGAGCATGCCACTGCATTCTAGCCTGGGCGACAGAGTGAGATTCCAACTCAAAAAAAAAAAAAAAGAAGAAAACCCAAATCGACCTTCTAAATTCACTTACGTGACCAAAGGCCTGGCTGAGGGGAGAGGAAGCATCCGAGTGACAATTACAGAAGGCTGGAGTTAGAAGGGGCACCTGAGGGACTCACAGTCCATTTAATTCCCTCGAATCCTCTGAACTTTTACTACACCTAATGTCTTTCCTCTTCCCCAGTCTTCTATTCCAACACCTATTTACCCTCACCCTTGAAAGCCCAGAGTCCTCTACTCAGGATGCTGTAACAAAACACTGCAGACTGCATGGCTTAAACAGCTTAAACAGCACACATGTATTTCTCACAGTTCTGGAGGTTGGGCAGTCCAAGATCAAGGTGCCATCTTACTTGGTTCCTAGTGAGGGCCCTCTTTCCGGCCTGCAGATGGCCACTTTCTTGCTAGTCCTTGAATGGGGGAACTGAAGGGGTAAGGGAGCTCTCTGATCTCCTCTTCTAAGGGCACTAATCTTATCATGAAAGCCTTACATTAACAACTTCATCTAAACAGAATGACCTCCAAATACCATCACACTGATAGGCAGGGCTTCAACACATGAATTTTAGGGGGAAGGCAACCCACAGCCAGGTCTAACTCAAATGTATTCCAAGATCCCATAGTGAGGCTGCCTCATTCTGCCTCAGCCTTCCAGAAAGCATCCCTGTTCCAGGCACCTTCCCTCACTTTTCTCCCATCAAAACCTCCCCAGTTTGTCAGAGTTTTATAGGATGTTTGTCTAATCTGATGACTAAATTTCTTAAAATTTGAAAGAATAGAACCAGCTTAATAGTATTCTGGTTTCACCTCAGACTTCTAAGAAGGCCCTTATCTTTAGGGTGGAATTTCAGACAGTGTTGAGAATTCAGCTGGAATCTTGGAATACCCTGCTACGTTCACATTCACTGACAACCAGCTGCATAAGGAGGAATGGTCTTCTGAGCCAAGTTCACAGACAATAATACCGAGGCTCCTGTTGGTTAGTGGCAGAGACAGGACTAGTGGCCAGGGTCTCAATCTCCTATCTAGGTCACAGCAAGATGAACACCCTGGTTCCTTTGCCTGGTAACTGCTGAGCATATCAGCAGTCAGGCATGGGAGATATATTTGGACAATCATCAAGTTGTCTGTGAGGTCTGTGCCACCTGACATGAGGACAGGGGTGTGTCCCCTCCTGGCTAAAGAAATCCTACCCTTCTCTGAAAGGGTACAGGAATAATCAAGCTGTACCCCAGATACTGCATGCATGAATGGTCTATATGGCACATGCTGCTACCAAATAGATCAAATTGATTTTACAAAGGACCACTTCAAACAAGTCAAAATATATGGATTTAAAAGACCTTTCTGGCAACAAGTTAAAACATAGGGATTTAAAAGACTCATGTTCTCCCAAAGCATTTTGTAGTTGTTCACTCCTACCAGTCTAGTGAGTATACAGCAGATCTTATTTGTAAAAACCGGTAGGCAAAAATCTCCAATTCAACAAGAAATTTCCAAGCCCAGTGAAAGAGAGCCTTCTGTAGTAACAGACAGAATAAAACCACAGGACAGTACAATGTATTAGATCCAAGTGTAAGATGTGAAAGCTGAAAATCAGACACTCAGCTTTCTATTTTTTTTTTTTTTTCTTTTGAGTCAGGGTCTCACTCTGTTGCCCAGGCTAGAGTGCAGTAGCATGACCATGGCTCACTGCAGCCTCCACCTCCCGGGTTCAAGCAATACTCCAGCCTCAGCCTCCCAAGTAGCTGAGACTATAGGCGTACCACCACACCTGGTTAATTTTTTTGTAGAGACAGGGGTCTTGCTACGTTGACTAGGCTGGTCTCAAACTCCTGGGCTCAAGCAATCCTCCCTCCTCAGCCTCTCAAAGTGCTGGGATTACAGGCATAAACTGCATTGTCTGGCCAGCTTTCTTAATTATACCAAAATGGCCATGCCTTGTCCATTGGTTTTGTAGTTTATCAGTGGTTGGCTGAGTTTAGAACTCAGATCTCTGACCGCCTGGACTAATGCTTTCACTGAGTTTACTATAGGCCAGACATTGTACTAAGCATTTTACACTGGGTCATTTAAAGCAACAAAGCTATGAGATAGGTAGTACTATTATCTCCATTTCACAGATGGGAAAATTGAAGCTTAGCAAGTTCTCTGCCCAAGGTCATGGAACAAGCAAACAGTGGAGGTGAGCTGACTCTAGAGCCTCCACATATTATTTGACACAAACCAAGACATTCAAGCTTAGTTAGCCAGGACTTCCAAAGCCAGACAGCAAATCTGCACAAGGCCAAGAACACCTACCCCATACTCAGGTGTGTTGTACTGGGCAAAGTCCCGCCCCAGACAATTACAATGAGCAGGGACCCAGAGGGAACTACATTCTAGCACACAGGACACACACCATGGCAGTCAGGCAAACAACTTTCCTGGGTCCCTTTATGACCTCTTGCCATCAAGCCCCAGCCTCTGGAACAAGTTGGCTCTGGTAGCTCTATATTGTCTAAGGCAGGCTGCACCCATCTCCAGAGTTGCAGCCTCGTCCTGCCCAGACTGCATTACTATGTCCAGCACCTGTTATTTCTACTGGTTCCTGACTCCTCGATGATCTCTGCTTATCAAACACAATCTTCCATCCTTCAGTGCTGGCTGTCTCTAGCTCTGCAGAGCCTACAGGATATTGCAGTAACTACATGATTACTCCCAACAGCACTCAGAATACAGCTAAGAGCTCACACAAATGAGTCAACCTCAGCCACGCACAGCTGGAAGAGACAGATAAAATCTTGTAAAGCAGGGGGAAGAAGGAAATCCACTTCCCACACCAGGCCTTGAAACATGCTCATTAAATAGATTAGCTCATGAACTCAGCAAGTTTACAGTTAGAAAGGCCAGGAGCCCTGCAGAGTCCAACAGTGGCCAAGGGAACAGATGGGATTCACAATCCATGTGCTTCAAAACCCATGCTCTGCAGAAGCATGATTCCATCCTTAAATATTTTAGCAGGAGAGTGATATAACCAGGTTTGTACTTTCAAAGATCCATCCAATGTCAAAATGATAGACAAATCACAGTGAAGAAAGAATGGAGGGAGGCTGGAGATTCAGAAGGAAGAGAGGAAGAGGCGGAGGGATGAAATATCACCTACCAGGTACAATGTGCTCAGACAGGGCTGGTGGGTACACTCAAAGCCCAGACCTCTTTGCCACTATACAATGCACCCATGTAATCAAAAACCGTACCCCCTAAAGATACTGAAATAAAAAGAGAAAATAAACTAGTTAAGAGAAAAAAAAAAAAGAATGGAGGCAGGAACTCTGGTTAAGAAATGACTATAACAACCAAGTCAAGAGGGGAAAACCTGGAAGTGAAACGGAGAGGATTAATCTGTGAGAAAGTCTGATAGAAGTCAACAAACAAATTAAAAGCCTCTCAATTATCATTACTTCAAGTAAAAAGCCCCATCTTTTATCTTGACATCGCTTTGTAGCTTATTTTCATTTTTACCATTTCCAAACTGTTTTAAGCAGGCTCTTTATTGAGGCATAAAACATAGCCGGGCTCGGTGGCTCAGCCTGTAATCCCGCGCTTTGGGAGGCTGAGGTGAGTGGATTGCCTGAGCCCACGGGTTCGAGACCCGCCTGGGCAACTTGGCGAAACCTCATCTCTACAATAAATCAAAAAATCAGCCAGGCATGGTAGCGTGTGCCTGTAGTTCCGGTTACTTGGAAGGCTGAGGCGGAAGGATCGCCGGAGCCCAGCAGGTCGAGGCTGTGGTGGCCGGGAGCAGCCACTGCACTCCAGTCTGGGCGACCGAGTGAGACTCCGACCCAAACAAACAAACAAAAAACATATATAGAAAAGTACACACATAATAAATGTAGATTGATAACATTTTTTTCACAAAGTGAACACATCTGCATAGCCATCATGCAGATTAGGAAACAGAACATTTCCAGTACCTAGAAGTCTCAGTCCTATCCCTCTTTCAATCATTCATCCACTCCTCCCAGAGGTAACCACTGTCCTGACCTCAAATACCACAGATTAGTTTTTATTAGCTTTTGGGCTTTATATAAACAGAACCATATGAGTTGGTGCTAGCTTCCGTGGCTCAGCATTATATTTGTGAGATGCACTCATGTTGGTGGGTGTAGCTACAGTTCACTCCCATTGCTGTATGGTATTCCACCATATCAAGACACGACAATTTACTTATTTACGCTACTATGGATAAATACTCGCATTTTTGCAATTTAGGTGCTGCTTTGAACATATCTGTATGCTCCCAAAGAATTTAAACTTCTAATATAAAACCTTCCCTTCCCAGCAACTCTTTGAAACAGGTAGCTTTACCTCCATTTTATAGATTAAAGATGAGGATTTTAATCAATATTAGAGAACTGTTAGTGGTAGAGCTAGGTCTCAAACTCAGACCTTCAGGTTCCCCTACACTGTTCCTTCATCTCTTTCAACACAACACTAAAAAGGGAAGGAGGAGGAGTTGGTACTGATTCAACTCAGTGGTTAGCTGGCCAGAGCAACTGAGGAGGCAAGCAATCCATAGAGACAGAGGGACTCCAATGGAATCCTTCAAGGCAAAGCTACCTCTCCTAGGCAATGTCTCAGAATGGGGACATGGTGGGAGACCAAGGGAAGAAAGGGAGTTTTGTAACAATTCTGATCCTAATCTAAAAAGTAAAACCATTTTTCTCAAGAAGAAAAACAAGGAGATAACCATTTCAAATTCATACAATTGGTGAACTTTATGTCAGATAATACCAAAAGTCGGTGAGGACATAGCAAAATCACAGAGCTGAGAGGTATATAAATTGAAGCCACTATTTTCAAATGCATTCTGATACTTTAACTAAAGCTCTTACATATGGCAATTCCTCATCTAGGTAAATACTCTAAAGAAATGCTCACTTGGGGCTGGTCGTGGTGGCTCAAGTCCGTAATCCCAGCACATTGGGAGGACGAGGTGAGAGGATTGCCTGAGCCCGCGGATTCGAGACCAGCCTGGGCAATATGATGAAACCTCGTCTCTACAATAAAAATCAAAGAATTAGCCAGACGTGTAGTTCCAGCTACTTGGAAGGCTGAGGTGGAAGGATCACCATAGTCCAGCAGGTTGGCTCTGGGGTGGCCGTGAGCGTGCCACTACACCCCAGCCTGGGCAACGGAAAGAGACTACAATTCAAAAAAAAAAGAAAAGAAAAAGAAATGCTCACTTAGGCCAGGCGCAGTGGCTTATGCCAATAATCCCAGCACTTTGGAAAGCCGAGGTGAAAGGACTGCCTGAGCCCATGGGTATGAAACCAGTCTGGGCAACTTGGCGAAACCTCGCCTCTACAATAAATCAAAAAATTAGCTGGGTATGGTGGCGCGTACCTATACTTCCAGCTACTTGGAAGGCTGAGGCAGGAGGATTGCCTGAGACCAACAGGTTGGAACTGTGGTGGCCATGAGCGTGCCACCACACTCCAGCCTTAGGCAACAGAGTGAGACTCCAACTCAAAAAAAAAAAAGAAATGCTCACTCACATGGCACATGTACAAAGGCATTCCCTGAAGTATCATCTATAACAGTAAAAAACAAGAAACCAGCCGGGCTCGGTGGCTCAGCCTGTAATCCCGCGCCTTTGGGAGGCTGAGGTGAGTGGATTGCCTGAGCCCGCGGGTTCGAGACCCGCCTGGGCAAGCGAGACCTCATCTCTACAATAAATAAAAAAATCAGCCGGGCGTG